>PVKE010050164.1:0-11025 GCA_004027555.1 Craseonycteris thonglongyai | reverse complement strand
GCACGCACACACTCACGCACACACGCACTCACGCATGCACGCACGCACACATGCATGCATGCATGCACACACTCACACATGCACGCACACACTCACACATGCACATTCACACATGCATGCACTCAAAGACGCACACATGCATGCATGCATGCGCACACTCACACATGCACGCACACACTCACACATGCGTGCATACACTCACACATGCACATTCACACATGCATGCACTCAAAGACGCACACATACATGCATGCATGCGCACACTCACACGTGCACGCACGCACACGCACACACTCACACATGCACGCACACACACTCACACCGCTGCTGCTATAGTTAGTAACGGGGCAGCTGACCAGCGAGCCCTACCCACTAGACCACAAGTTCCACCCGCTCCCCCCGCCGTTCCCACTTATGTCAGACCCAGCGTCTCCTAAGCAGAAGGAAGAACAAGTACAAATAAGCCGGGACGCTTTGGAAGAAGTCAGTGCCGGGCTCAAACCCCGGCCCCAGCCTCATGGCCGCCACGCCAGCACCCGGCTCAGACGGGCTGACCTGGTGCAGCCAAAGACACTGCAGCTGATGGACGAGGACATCACGTAACGCTACAGAGACGCCCGTGTACAGGGACCTCCTCCAGAAAGGGATCCCGGCCTTGTCTGCAGGAGTGACGCCGTCCTCCCCGGGCGTCCAGTATGTACTTCACGCAAATCTTCAGCTGCTGTCACGGAAACACGCACAGGGCTGGTTCTTCTTTTGGTTTTGGTTGTTGGTTTCTTTGTATCTTCAACCTTCTGTGTTGTGCTTTTCGTCAAAATCTACCCAAGACCCAAACTGAATGTCTAGAGGTAGCAAGTCTCCGAAATGAAAGGCCACCGGGTGGGCTCAGCAACTCCAGCTCCACAGAGAAGTACAACCGAGAGGGCAGAGGAAAACGGGAGGAGGGAGAGACAGATGCCGAGGAAAGCTGTGTGCCGTCCTTACACTGTGCTGTGCAGATTATACACGTGTGTAATCAGACCCGTGTGAAACAGAGCATTTGGAAAGCAACATTCGGCAATAATTTTGAAGTTAAAAAATATGCATGTCTTTTGACCCAGAAGTGCTAAACCTGGCACCCTAGAGGACAGTAATAAAATAAGAAGATGTGTACAGGGATGTGTGTTTCAGGATCATTGTAAATAGCAACTGACTAAAAACAACATGACACCTCTTATTAGGGACACGGGTAAATCGGTTTTGGGATTCTACTTTCATGCCATGGAATATAATGCAACCATCAAAAACGGGATAGATGGGGAAGCCGGGAGGGCTCAGTGGGTTAGGCGCTCACTTTGCAGCCCCGGGGACTGAGGATCGAATCCCAGCCCCGGCCTGTTAGGACCCACATGCTGAGCTGGGAGCTCCCCCAGTTCGGTTCTCACCGGGGTGAGACCCCGGCCCAGTCCCTGCCCTGTGCAGCCCCGCCCACCTGTGGAATGAAACTATGTGGAAAAACCAATGATGTGCAACTATGGAGACTGTTCTGGGCCCTCCCCCTTCTCTCTGTCTCTGCCTCTGTATCTCTCTCTCTCTCTGTCAAAAACAATAAATAAATCTTTTTTTAAAAAAATGAGATAGAGTTATACATTCCAGAGAGAAAGATTAGGGGACTTAAAGCTAAATCAACACAACTTTTCCAAAAAGAATCACAAAGAGGGAGAAAAGGACTGAATGAACAAGCAAAACTAGAGCTTCAGTGACCTATAGAATCGTATCAAACAATCTAACGTAAGTACATTTGGAGTCTCTAAAAGAGGGAAGTGTCGGAGATATATTTGAGTAAATGATGATCAAAATTTTTAAAAATTTATGAAAATTCTGAACAGGCCAATGGGAAAAAATCATCATAGCCCCATCAGGGTGAATGTGAAGAAAGCCACAAGGGCGACCGGGGGTTGGGGGTCCCCACGCGAGCCGTGGGGAGCGGGAGGGACCACTGATGGCAGACTTCTCCCAACGGCCAACGGCACCAGCAGACGGAGAAGTCTGCACCGTGCTGGGCAGCGTGTCCACTTAGAATTCTGTGTCTAGGCAAACACTTACCAAAAATAAGACAAAATAAATGTTTTTCCAGATAAATAAAAGCTGGAGCAAGTAGACTTCTACGCCCAGCAACGTGAAGGAAACGTCTTCACGTTGAAGCTGAATAACGCTAACAGGAAACTTAGTTCTGAAAACAAGAATAAAGAGCCCCAGAAATGGGAAATACGTAGATAAATATTAAAGTTCCTTTTCTCAATTTTAATAATTTTAAAGGAAAGTTCATCATTTAAAGCAAAAAAAAAAGCAACAATATATCACGAGGTGTAGATAAAATGTATTACGTTGGGAAGTGGACACTCCTACCAGGGGTCTTACATTATATATGTAGAGCTATGATATTTAAAAGTACATTCTGTTCAATTAAAATTGCCCATTGTAAACTCTAAAGACCACTAAAAATATACAATTAGAGAGAGGCATAACTTTATAATAGAGATAAAGGGGAAAAAAATTTTTAATTCTCAGTCTAAAAAAGGCAGGAAATGATACGCAAAGATATAATGACAAATGAGAGAATGAACAATGTGATAGATTCTGCCAAACCATAACAGTGTTTACACTAAACGTGAAAGATCTAAAATCGCCAGTTCAATGGCAGAAATCGTGTGCCTGACAGCAAGGCAAGACCCCACTCGGTACTGTGTATAGGAAATAACCTCCAAATACAAAAGCAGAGCTAGGTTAAAATAAAAAGGTAAAAAACGGTGTAGAATTCAAACACTAACAAGAAAACTGAAGTGACTACCTTAGCATCAGACAATGCAGACTTTAGGACTAGAAATGATATAAATCCAGATGACATAGATAGATAGATAGATAGATAGATAGATAGATAGATAGATAGATAGATAGACTTAATAATAATACATTGATCTATTAATCAAGAAGATAGAACTATCTTCAATTTGTATGCCCCTAATAACAGGTGTTGAAGTATATGAGACAAAAAATCTGACATGGTGGTATTAAGTTATAAATAAACAATAAGAATACACTTATAATGTTCCCAAGTATTTTGAAAGTATACAAAATATGCCTAAATAAACCAATGGCTTGAAGAAGAAGAGGGGAAAAAAGAAAAATTAGAAATATTTGTTTATTTGTGTATTTATAAATTGATTAGGGTGACATTGGTTAGTAATGTGACGTCGGTTCCAGGTGTGCCGCTCTGCAATACATCGTCTATGCGACACATCATGAACTCACCACTCAGAGTCGGTCTTTTGTGTTTTTCCATCGCCATATACTTGAATCCCTCTCCCCCCACCCCCTCTTCCTCTGGCAGCCACCAAACTATTGTCTGTGTCCATGATTTTTTTTCTGCTTTGATTGTTCATTTATCCTGTTCTTTAGATTCTACATATAAGCAAGATCATAAGGTTTTTGTCTTTCTCAGCCTGACTTATTTCACTCCGCGTGTCTTCTAGTTCCGTCCACGTTTTTGCAAAAGGTACGATTTTATTCTTCTTTCTGGATGCATAATATTCCATCGTGTAAATGTACTACAACTTCTTTATCCAACCGTTTCTAACTAGAGTTTAAAGACGGCAGAAAAACTTACAGGCTACACGAAAGCCGTGCTCACGAGGAAATTTATAGCATGAAATGCCTACGTTCGAAGACAAGAAAGGTCTAGAATGAATAGTGTTAAGTCTCCACTCTTAGACGCAAACAAAATGGGGGAGCAGGGAACTATCAAAGTAAACCCAAAGTAAGAGAAGGAGGAAAATAATAAAGATCAGAGCTGAAATCAATGCTGGAAAAAAAGCCTTAACAATTGGGAAAAATCAATGGATCCAAAAGCTCATTCTTTGGGAAAAAACAAAAAAAATCAATAAAATTCATGAATCTCTAGTTGACCGAACAAGAGAAGAGAGAAGCTTTAAATGGCCAATATCAAGAATCAAAGAGGAGGGAATCGGAGGTGGCTCAGCGAGCCAAGCACTCGTCTTGCAGCCCTGGGGTCCAAGGATCGAGTCCCGGCCCCGGCCCGTGGGGACCCACGTGCTGAGCTGGGGTGAGTTTCCCACGCGGGGGGCCCCCAGCCCGGTTCCCGCCCTGCACGGCCCCCCGCCCACCTGTGTGGAAGGAAACCACGTGGAAAACGGGTGACGTGCGACTATGGAGACGGCTCTGGGCCCTCCCCCTTCTCTCTGTCTCTGTCAGAGACAATAAAATAAGTCTTTAAAAAATACCGTTATTGTTTTAGTGATTGAGGTATCATTCAAATGCCATAATCCCTCCACTGTAAAACGTGGCGGCTCCCACAGTGTGTCCACCGATGCATCACAAGGGTGAGCAGGTCCCAGCTGACCTCTGCACCCGCTGACGAGTATGCGGGGTGTTTGCAGTGGGGGGCTGTGACCCGCAGACCCCAGCACGCACCCGGGTCGCATCGCGTGCGGGAGACCGGCGTCCCTTCGTCTTGCGTTCATACCTGCGGTCAGCGTTCCCTGCGTGGCCGTAACGGCCTGTTTCACTCGCATTAAACCGCTCGGCTTGCCAAGTGCCGGCACACGTAACCATCACGCCGGCAGTGAGTGTGAGAGTCCAGCTAGTCTAACTCTCATGAGTCTACAGCGGTGCTTCGAGGTTTCAGTCTGCACTTCTCGTGTGACTGATGACGTGGATCGATTCCGAAACGCTTGCTGCCGTTCACGTATCTCCTTTCCACAAGCGTCTCTGCAGGACTCTCACCCACTGTGTCAAGTGGACTCCTGTTTTCTTACCGAAAGACGTGCTTATAGGTACAAGTTCTGTCAAAGCGCGCACGACGCTCAACATGTCACCCATCGGGCAGCGTGGGCCTCTCCGTCGTTGTCTTTGCAAGTTCGAGAGGAGCTTTTGGGGTCCAGGTATCCCTTTCCTTCTCATGAGGATATCCTTATGTGTTTTCGTACCCCCAAATCGTAAGGATTTATTCCCACGGTTTTTCTAGATGTTTCAGGTTTTGCGTTTAGGTTTACGCGCATTTGAAGATAATTTGTCTCTGACGTGGTTTGGGGTCAGGGTCCGTTTTCTTCGTTTGGATGTTGGATTGTTGCGTGAGAGCGTTTACGTCTGATGAAGAGATCACGCCTGTGCCGGTCTATTTCTGGGCCTTCTGTTCTGTTCTGCTGATCGATACGCCCCTCCTTTTACCAATATCAAACTGCCTGCCTTGCAGGAACTGCACGGGAAGCCTGCAACCACAGAGCGTAATTTCTCCAGGTTGGTTTCGCTTCTGCAAAATTGTTTGACTCTTCTGGTCCTTTGCAATTCCACCTAACCCTTAGAATCGATTCATCCGCTTCTTTTTTACAATCTTGGTGAGATTTTGATTGAATCTACACGTCCGTTTGGGAGGAATGGACATTTTGACAATACGGAGTTCCCCAATCCATGGCCACGTGAGAACATCATCTCATTTCTTTGCGTAGTCGCCACTGGTCAGGCCGTGAACAAACGTGCTGTCGCTTGCGGGGTGTTTGGAGCGTGGAGCAGACACGTGGCCAATCCCGGCGGAGCGGGCCCTGCGTGCCCCCTGCCCCAGCCACACCACGCCCGGGACTGTGCTGCAGTGGCTGGGCCCCCGGCCGCACCTTGTGTGCAATGAGGAGCCCAGACGTACCCACGCCCTCACCAGGGGCCGCCTGGAAAAGTACGACGAGCCCCAAAAATGAATGTTGTTCAGGTGCTTTTGAAAAACGAGCAAAATCTCTACACACTCATTTGTAGTCACCTCTGATTTATTGTTCAGAAAAATCGCAAGGTATCGGCCCATGCCCGGGACAGACTTTTATCTAAGAAAGAAAGGGAAAGGATTTACTTACTTATTCCCGTGACTGCGTGCATATATTTGCTTACATTTGCGAAAAGCAATGCGAGAAGACGTGTTAGAAGCTAATGAAGATGGACAAGTAGAGGCGGGAGGGAGGGATGGGGGAGGGCGCCCGGGCCGTCCCGAGGGCCCTTCTCGTGATTCGGAAACCACGGAAGGTATTTGCAAACACGGAATTCAGTCAAAGAAGCGCCACCCTTCACCGGGATAGGAAAGTGCATCTAGCTGCACGTGAAATTAATAGCAGATGGAAGAACATTTCCAGGTCATTTTGAACACTGTTTGGTGCCTCTTGAGTGCGATCATTTCTAGACGCAAAGAGATTTGCAAAGAAATTTCAAAACACTCCACTCGGTAAATTTATAGTTAGTAATAATGCTGATGTTATAGTTTTGAGACTTTTGTGTATGTTTTGGTAATCAAACATATAAATATACAGTGCTGAAGAGAAGACTTTCAGTTTATGGACACACACATATTAATGTTCAATATAAATTATAAACATGTGTGAGCTTATCTCAGATAGTTGATTACTTATCTGAATTCAGGATCTAAGATGTAAAAGTTGACCCTAAAGATTTTTCTCCGGGAGCCACATAAAACTCTGGAAAAGTCAGCGCTTCCAAAAGATAAACACAAACGCACCTTTCTTCTCATTCCACGACGACACACACACAATTCATCATTTGTGTCCCTTCTTTTAAATATCGCCCAACACGCATATTAAATCGTCAAACATACGGAGACACGACACAGGTATTTTTCCTCCTTCACGGTGTGCATTTCGCGCATCGTAGCTATGTGGAATTTTGCTGCTAGTCGTATAAAGCTCTCTGCGCACCGCATTTGCATTTGAAAGAACAAACGAACACCGTCCTGCGAACCTTTGTAACTGTGCCCGGAGCTGACTGACCCAGAGCAGAGCGGACGTGGCCCCTGTTCCGGGGGCCGCACAGCGGTGCCGCTTGCACCTGTCCCCTCAGGCCCGGGACAAGGCGGTCGCTCCGGGCTTGCCGTCCCCTTCTCTGCTTGTCCCCTTGTCCCTTGTTCTCGCTCCCTGTGGTCAGAGGGACCCCGTGCAGCAGACCGGACCCTGTCAGCCCTGGTGCCCTGTGCGCCCTTGAAAGTCTCCGAGAAATAAGCACCTGAGATCCAGGTACTGAGCAGCCCATCAGCACAAGGATCCCACCCTCCTGCCGCCTCCTACAAGCCCACCCACCTCCCACTGGTCACCCCAATCACCCCAACTCCCTCAGCCTCCGTCCTAAGCCCAGACGACCCCCAAGCTGTTCTCCGTGTCTAAAACTTGGTCATGGGGAAGAGGGAGGGCTCAGTGGGCTAAGCGCTCACTTTGCAGCCCCCGAGACACAGGATCGAATCCCGGCCCCGGCCCGTGTGGACCCATATGCTGAGCTGGGGAGTGCCCCCAGTTCAGTTCTCACCGGGGTGAGACCCCGGCCCAGTTCCTGCCCTGTGCAGCCCCGCACCCACCTGTGGAATGAAACTATGTGGAAAAACCGATGATGTGCAGCTATGGAGACTGTTCTGGGCCCTCCCCCTTCTCTCTGTCTCTGTCTCTCTCTCTCTGTCAAAAACAATAAAAATAAATCTTTAAAACTCGATCATTTCAAAACTGTGCTGTGAGCAGCATCGTGCCCCATAGAGTCTCAGGGACTGGCCCCTCCACGCCATCCAAGGGACACGTTTGTGGAGGTGCACCCACGTTATGTGCACACAGCCGAGCAGCGGTCCAGCCCCTGCCCCCTCAGGGGCTTCGGATGGAGCCACTGGGTACCTGCTTCTGCCTCTCTGGGACCAACGGCCCAGATGCAACATTAGGTCACATGGTCACACGACACTGCCGAACTGCTTTCTAATATATTTTTTTTTATTTATTTTTATTTTTGACAGAGAGAGAGAGAGAGATACAGAGACAGAGACAGAAAGAGAATTGAGCTGGGGGAGCTCCCAGTTCAGCATGTGGGTCCACACGGGCCGGGGCCGGGATTCGATCCTGGGTCCCCGGGGCTGCAAAGTGAGCGCTTAACCCACTGAGCCCTCCCGGCTTCCCCCGAACTGCTTTCTAGAGCAAAGGCACCGTCCACACTCCCTCCAGCAACGTACTAGGGGCCCCGTGTCCCCACCTTCTCGCCAGCATTTCACGTTCTCGCTATGTGTTTTTCATTTTAGCCTTTCGGGTGGGGGCATCGATCTCATTATGGTTTCAGTTTGCTCTTCCTGCGTGTCTAGTGACGGTGATCATCGCTTCATGCGTTCCTTTGCCATCTGCGCGTCCTCTCTGGTAAAACGTCTCCTGCCCCAATTCGAACTGTTTTGCTTTGTGTGAGTGTTCTTTATGTATTTGGATACTAGTCCTTTGCTGCATGCATGGTTTGCAAGTACGTTCTCTCAGTCTGCCACTCACCTTTCCATTCTCTTCGCAGCGTCTTTCACGGCACAAAAGGCCCAGGCCCAGTTCGCCAACTTTCCTGTCTGGCTGAGCGTGTGGCGTGTGGCGTGTGCTCTTAAGAACGGTCTGTGCCTAGACCGTGCCGATTTTCTCCTGCGTTCTTCGAAAAGTCCTGTGACTTCCCACGACAGTCTGTGAGCCACAGTTAAGTGTTGTGTGCTCAAGCGGGGCGAGGCTGGGAGCTGATCGCTGACTCACTGGGACACTTGCTTTAAAAGCGAAATGTTGTTCTAAACGTGCGTACCTGGTGGGCCGCCACGTGTAACGTCCGAAGCGGATGGCGCTTGGGGCAGGAGACCGGGGCTCCCGAGGACGGGTCCGGTTTGCCGGGTTCCACGTGGCTCACGCTGCTGGGGACTCCAGGGTCGGAAGCCAGTGTCCCTGTCATTGTCTTGCTGTCTCCCTCAGCACCCCCGTAGCTAGCCCTCCATCCGATCACAGCACCCAGGACTGGCCGGGCCGGGTCGCAGGGCCGGAGGTCAGCGAGCTTCGCAGCCTGAGGCCCACAGCTCTGAGCTCCTCGGAGGGGGACGCGTGAGGACCTTGGGGACGTGGGAAGGGCGCGTGGGCCAGGGGCCCGGAGCGAACAGGGGCCCAGCTGGCGGGCCGCCGCCGTGGGCGGAGACAAGGCCGGGCCCTGGGCCTTGGGGGCCCCAGGGGGCATCACCCCGCTTTCTGGCCCCGCTCTGGACTGACTGAGGATCAGAACCACAGGGGGGACCTTGTGGTCACCCAGGAGGCAGGGCTGCGCCTCCAGGCGCCCCCTGAGCCGCCTGTGAGCAGACTTAGCGGGAAGATCCGGTTTCTAGGGCTGTTGTGCACAGTGAGGACAGAGAGGGAGTGGTTTCTGGAAGGAGCTGAGGGGTCCAGCAGGCAGACCTCCTACTCAGATGGGGGTGGGGGGCTGCCGGAGCCTGAGCCCCTCCTCACCCCCCCTCTGCCCCTTCCCAGGCTGCCCCTGCACTAAATTAGCCCAATGCCCCTCTGTCCTCTGGCGCTTCGTTTAAATGCGACACTGGTATTTTGGTTTTCGTAACACCAAGGATGTCACTCGCCACAAACGTACGGAATAACCGGTGACCGTCACTAAGTGAAGCCTCCGCAAGACGCGGTGCTCTGATGTCAGACCCGGTTCTCAGAACCATAACGTGGCTGATAATACAGCTGCCCCGTCCCCAGACCCCGGGGTCGGCGGCCTCCTGAGCACCCGCGGGGGAGACCCTCCGTGTGAAGCTCATCACGATGGTCTGTGCCGTCCTCTGTGGTCTCTGTCACGCTCCGAGGCCTTGTCCCTGAGCTCCACGTGGAGCCGAGTCCCCGGCCGCAGCCCCGGGGAGCCTTGAGCTCCGTGCAATGCGCCCGGGTCTCCATCGCCCCCTGGGACTGCCCTTTCGGGGCCCAGCCCTGCGCTTTGCAAACAAAGCCGCCTGTGCTGTGCTTGGCATTTTCTCTGCCGTGAACAATGGGCCGCGTGTCAGGCTGTGGGCAGTCGCTGCTCTTTCCGTCCTCGCCCCGTGTCTCTCTGATGACGTGGGAGCGATTTAAACGAGCCCCGCGGTGACCAAGGGCTGCCGGGCTCCGCGCAGCCTGGGCCACGTGGCCCCTTGCACGCTGCCTAGCGATGTCCGCACGGCCAGTGACCGCGGGTGTCGTGGGCGCGTGGCTTCTCCGGATCCCTGTGCAGGGGGTCTGTGCCTAACCGGGACCCTTTCCCTGGGCTGCCTGGTCTTGTTCACCCAGCGAGGGTCGGAGCTCTTGTGATTGTGCACGGCCGTGTTTGTCACTGAGGGGCGCTACATGGATCTCCTCCCACGGTCAGTGCCAGCCATTTATTTTCTTTTCAGCTCAACTTTTTACTTTTAATTCTATCACATTTGTACCGCTTTCTGCCTTTCCTCCCGTTTAAAGCAGTAGCACTCCCCTTCCCCTTCCTACACACCCAGGGTGTGACAGTGAGTGTGCCCAGGGCCTCCGTGTCCCGGGTCACAACCCGAATGACGCGTGAAGCCAAAGGAGGTGAACCGTGGGCAGGACAACGGCGCTCCGGAGCCCGGCTCCTTCGCCCACAGCGGTTGTCACAGCGCTGGAGGGACCTTCCATCTGCAACGTTCTCTTGGGAGCGAGGTGTCGCCTTGCTCCCTGGGGACCCGGGGCCCTGGGAGCTGCGCGGGGGGCGTGTAACCGGTGGACACAAGGCGCAGGCTGCCCAGGGGCGGGGACGGGTAAGTTCTTCCGAGGACCGTGTGGCTGAAACACTTGCAAACGCGAGGGAAGGGGAGGAAACCCGGACAGGCCTTCCCGCGCGTCCCCCCGGGAAGCGGTGACGGCGGAGCGCTTCCACCTCCTGCGCCGAACCGCCCCGACGGCGAGCTGGGCGCTGGAAACTCCGGGCCCGGAAGGAACCCGCGCCCGCCCCGTGCCCGGCTCCCCGCCCGGCTCCCCGCCCGGCTCCCCGCCCGGTGCCCGGCTCCCCACGCGCCTGGCGCTCCCGGGCCCGCGCCGCCGACGCCACGGGGCCGGATCGGAAGGGGCGCACAGGCCCGGGCGCGCGGGGCCCTCGGGCGCAGGGAGCGGGACGGGGGACGGGGAAGGGCCGAGGGACCCCGGGCGGAGGGCAGGGACCCCGGGCGGAGGGCAGGGACCCCGGGCG
>PVKE010050163.1:0-10995 GCA_004027555.1 Craseonycteris thonglongyai | reverse complement strand
CAGAACGTTCCTGTGCTGCAACTGTATGTACCACGGTGAGCCAATCACAACAAGCAAAGGTTCAAAGGTTATAATAGACCGCCTCTCTGACTCTGGCCAATCTGAGCAGGCTTTTTACTAGAACACAGTGTAGCTTTGGGTACAGAACATGTATAATTTGCATGCATAAAAAGCCTGCTTGGATTGGCTGAGTTAGAGAAGCGGTCCGAGCAGCCTTGCAGTGATTGGTGCGGGATCGAGTTGGAAAATTCGTTTAGTGGCATATCGAGACGTTTTTCGGGATATTCTCGGCATATAAGACGACCCCCGATATTCGGTTGACTTTTTTTCGTTTCAAAAGTCGTCTTATACACCGGAAAATACAGTATACATACGATATCACAAACACACCAACAAATATAATAAACCTGTGTAGATGCTCAAACAATATTTTAAAATTCTAACAAATGTATAAAAATAAATTATAGTTTTACTTAGTGTTTATGAAAAACTTCTGATGCAGTCTTATAATGGCGGGCGCACACAAATCAGGCCACGGGCGCCATGGCGCCCGCGGGCACGGGGTTGGGAATCCCTGGTTTAGAGTCTGTACCATACAACCTCCTTACATTGTTACCTTACCAGGTTCTTAAATAATATCAATACATTTTTTCTTTCATCAGCTTTTGTTTGTGCTACTACAAATAAACTTTTTTATATCTGATGTTTTATATTAAAAAGAGAGTATGAATTCTAAATTGTACATCAATACCTCACCAATGTTTGTATTATTAAGCCATATAATTATTTTTAAAATGTTCATTTTTCTAATCATAAAGGTTTTTTAAAAAGTTATTTTCCTCAGGATTGCATACCTTATAACTATCAATGAACATACTCCACCTAAAAGACAAAATTAGATTTGGAACTTACTAAGGACTGTAATGAAAAGAAATTTTAAATCTTATAATTTGCATATTTTATGATTTCACATAGTTAAACTCACAGTATAATGTATAAGTCTCAAGTATTGAAGACTTGCAATGTTTCATATCTACTTTTGAGATTTATTTTTATGCTGAAAAGAATTCTGAGAGTGTTACTCCAAATTTTTTGATAAAATAAAATGAGCTAATATGATTTTATAATAATGGGAGACCAGATAACTGGATCCTGAATTTATTGCCATTTCCAATAGCATGGGATAAAATGAACTGATATCTTAGAGAAATAGAAGCAGGAAGTTTGGGGCTTTTGAAATTTAACTAGAGAAGTTTGCTTTGAAGATAAGAAGGGTGAAGCTGGGTAACAGGTCTCAAATACAGAGGGTGCAAAAAAATGTATACATATTTTAGGAAAGAAAAAAAAGTATTAAAATTGTAATGCTCAATAGATACTGATAACAAAAGATAACAAGTCACATTTGACTTCTGCAATTACAAGAGGTACTCAAAGTGGTTCCCATCAGTGTCCATATACTTCTGATTATGGTGAACAACTGCTTGAGCAACATTGACCAGTATCTACTTGTATCACTACACATGCCATTTCAATTTACCATGTGTCTCAAACTTATCACAGCTGTATGCAATTGTGAGGCATGTTAGAGGTTCTCTTGCATACTCATGCCACCATTGTTGTACTTCCATAACATTATTGAATTTCAAATACTACTCCAAAATCTCTTCAAACAATAACCATGCTTGTGCCATTTTCTTTTTTTTCACTGTTCTTCCTGTTGCATGGTGAAATTAGCATTCATTTGATTAATGCCACCTCCTGAGTGAATGTCATATTACACATCGCTGCCATAATTCAACTTCTAAAAGTAATACACAGATAACCTCTCTTAAAGTGTCATACATTTTTTTGGCACCCCTGTTACATTCAAGGCTCAGGCCTATTTCATACAGCTACAGAATTTAGAACTCTGAGTGTAAGTTGTAAAAACTTAGACTTTAGTTCATTATTTAGAATATTCTCTTATTTAGAGTTGTTTGAAATCTAGTCTGCCTCATATGTTCTACTGAAGATTTAGGCATCTAATCCAGAGTTGTTGGTTTTTGTGCACCATTTGCTAAAAGCAACCTCCAAGGAAACTGCAACCTCAGCAATGCAAACTCAAAGTGCAGCATATTTGGAACCACTGTCATAATACTTAGATCTGACAATTTCTCAAGAAGTATTAAATCCTTTTGGAAGATAGAAAACATAAAAGAACCTGAGGTACTTCTCTTACAGACTGTCTGATATCAGTATGGCATTTTAAACTAGAGACAAAACTAAAACTCTGTTCTTTGCTGTGCAGTTTACATTCTCTAGGGAAAGTATAAATTTCCAAAAATATATCAATATAGATCAATTATACATACATTTGCTAATATTTATAAAACAAAGTATCAGCTACTGTTCTAAGGGCATTACATAAATTCATTTAATCCTCACAACTACTCCATTATCATTTCTTATTTTACCAGTAGAGAAACTGAGAGATCAGAGAGGGGAGTTATGTAATATGTCAAATCATACCGTAGGCAAATGAAGTCAAAATTTGAATTTGGGTAATATGTATCCAGGGTTGGCCTCTTAGCAACTGTATTGTTACATTCACCTTGGCAGTTAGGGTATTATATAATGGGATTAAGAAAATGTCAGCATTTTTAAAAAGGATTATCAAACATGAGCAATAACAATACTCATTGGAGTAAAATTACTATTTTTCCTTAAGAAATAGCAGTTTCATCTCTATTTCTAAAAGGAATGCAAACGATACATGACACCAAATTAGAAAGAACCAAAAATTACTTTTATTTTGTTATAAGCACAATTATCAACACTTTTATAAACTATAACCTCTTTACAATGGAGAAAATATATGTATATACCATATGATATATTCACAGACATAATTGTGTGTGTATATGTATATATGTATATATGTGTGTATGTATATGTATGCATGTATATATATGTGTGTGTGTGTATTATAGGAAATTAACATAATTTAAAAATAAGAAAGGATCAACCAATAAAGGAATAGTTTGGTTAACACATAAATTGATCACTATGGAATTTCTGGCTTTAAAATGTAGAAATGTATATATCACAAAAATAAAGATCATGAGAAACTTTCATTGTAATTTTAGTAACAATAAGAGTCACTGTCAATTGATTTTTAATTAAAAAAATGAAAGTACGCATAAAATACAGTCATGATAGAAATATATCTAACAAATCTCCTGTGCATTATTGATAAGCAATTTGCCAGAGAGATAGATCTGAGATAGATGCTAACTTGCGGAATTCCTTCAACCTGGTAGGTATGAAGTGAAGGTTAATGCTATCTGAAAGAAATATCAAGGTGGAAATTTTGAAGCTAGGTCAAAGAGAAGTCAATGTAGGAGACAGCAACCAAGTTTCATCAATTAAACGGAAAGTAGAAAAGGTAGCAAAATAGTACGAGATACAGAAAGCTATGTAATAACATAAAATGAATAAAATTATGTTCAACTTTAGAAGTATACTGAATTTGAAGTAGTATGTGACAGAAAGTTAAGAAGATTGACAGAAGATCTATTGGCCATTTTGGCCAATATGAAAACAAAAAAAACTAACCTAATGATATCCATGTCTTCTACAGTGTTACAATTAGCATTCATTTTCAGTGGCTTAAACAATCTTTATTACAGCAAGAAAAGAGCTTCCTGGACATAACATACATTTAAAGAAATGGTCCCTATAAAGTTGTCTGTCCATTTTGTTAATTTGTACAACCCAGTGCACACACAGTGCAAAGACAGCAGGTAACAAATGTCACCTTAGAAATCTAAACCAAAATTTGATATTCAGCTAGTCTTCATCAGTGAAATACTCAGACCTCAGACTTCAGCCCTTTTTAACCAACAAACTATTCATGGCCCTGTGCATACAGTGTCCCACATGTTCCCAGGGATAAAATCAGGATACTGCTCCTGTTGGGCTCTGACTGGTGCTAAGGCTGCTGTTTGTTCCTGTGCTCTAAGTAATTGCCAGTTGATCTGCCAGAAACGTCACCTGACCTGCAGCTCATTACTTTGTGCTCTCCACTGCAACTTCCACAACGTAAGGGCTTGACCCCTGCCCCAGACTGCTGCTCACGGCACTTCCCTTTCTCTCAGTGTGATGACATTACTATTCTACCCTCTGCCACAACCTTCTCTCTTCTCTGATATTAATAGGGAACTCACCCAATCCTCTAAGTACAACTCTCTCAGAGGGCACCTTTGGAGCATGACACAAAAAGTCACAGGATTCTTCCAATTTTACTCAAGCAGCTGTTGTTTCTAGGTACATAAAATTACTGAGGGCAGGAGGGTGGGTACTGGCTGCTTCTGGACAGGTTCAAGAAGCAGTGAACTGGACCGCTACTTACTTGCGCCTTTCTTTAGTCATGATTGCTGAGTCCAGCTCCATATTAATATCAATATATAGCTTATTTTTTTCTTAGGGGCAATGCAGTACATCTTGATAATTTGTTTTCTGCTACTGCTGTCAACCACCAACTGCTGGTCTACAGTTTACTAAATATACCAAAATATGTTTAATATTCAACTTTGGTAAATTTTATTTTTCAAAAGAATTTTCTGCCCCACATGCATTTTGGTTAAAATGAGAATACATATCCAGATGGCATATTAGTTTCCATTAGTATGAATTAAATAAATAAATAATAAAATTACCAGAAATTTAGTGGCTTAAAATAACACAAATGTGTATCAACTCACAGTTGCTGGAGGTCACAGGAATGATATAACTGGATTATCTGCTCATTTAGAGCTTGGGGGTCCTCTCCAGAGCTCATCAGGCTATTGGCAGAATTCAGTTCCTGTGCTTATGGGACTGAGGTACTCAGCTACTAGTGGTCTCCAGCCATTACCTGCCATCTCCAAAACATGGGAGTTTGCCTCTGTAAGGCCAAGCTGTGACCAGCATGTACTCCTATTTCTTTTCTTTCTTTCTTTTTTTTTTTTTTTTTAAGATTTATTTATTGTTTTTGACAGAGAGAGAGAGAGAGATACAGAGACAGAGACAGAGAAGGGGGAGGGCCCAGAGCAGTCTCCATAGTTGCACATCATTGGTTTTTCCACATAGTTTCATTCCACAGGTGGGCGGGGCTGCACAGGGCAGGAACTGGGCCGGGTTCTCACCCCGGTGGGTCAGCATGGCCAGGGCCGGGATTCGATCCTCGGTCCCCGGGGCTGCAAAGTGAGAGCCTAACCCACTGAGTCATCCCAGCTTCCCCTCTTTTCTTTCTTAAAACCTTATTTTATCAGGTCAGGAAATCCACTGTAAGCTCCTAATTCAAAGTCAACTGGGTAAAGAACTTATTACATCTGCAAAATACTTTTTGCCATATAGCATAATACAATCAAGGAAGTGATAACCCATCTTATTCAAGGGTCCAGTTTGTACTCAAGCCATGTGTACCAAGGGGCAGAAATCTTAGGGACCATCTTAAAATTGTCCCTACCATAGAGGAATTGGTGTTCTAGCTGCATGGGCTAACTATACATGCAATTTTCAGTTCCTTTTCTAGAACAGGTTCATTTACTTCTTTGCTAAAAATAAGATATTTTTTGCCTTTGCAGTTAAGCTGTGACCGTATATGGTACATGTCCCATCAACTAGACAAAGTCAAAAGCCATTCGCTTTAAACACTTAGAATAATCCTGAGTCAAAGCAAGATTCAATCTCTTAATCATTTGTGGTGCCTCTGGTTTACAGGTTACTTTGAAGAAATACAAAATGCCTTAACCTAATCCTACTCCTGAGAACCTGAGGCTATTCTGGCATCAAGGTCATATATTTTAAACATTTTGGTATTTTTCCTTTGACAGTGAAGAGAAGGCAGAGGAGTTTTCCATTACCTTACTCACATTATCAGAATCTTTACAATGCTAGGTGACTAAGAACCAAAAGGCATATGGTTTATAGTTAGCAAAGAAATGTGCACTAGACTTTAAGAAGCACAGTTTTGGGTATGTGAAAAATAAATTTGATTTCATGTAGTTCATGACAGGCCTTCAAGACTGTCTTAATGAAACTCTTATAAAATACAAACAATTGTATTTGAGATTAAATTTGATTCTGAACTTTCCAAATAACCGGGGCCATAGAGAATTATGGAGACTACACCTAATAAAAGTAATATTTGCCTTCACCAATATGCAATGTCATGGGTAAAATAAAAAATATCATGAAATATAATAGTCAATGTCTCTCTAGGTAAAAGGCTAATTGTATCAAAGGCCCATATTAAAGGCATATATGAGTCATATGTAACTGAACAGATATTCTGGGTTGAAGGAAAAAGAATTCAGAATTCATTTACATTTTCTTCATTATAGGATCTCTAGGTACATATAAATAATACCTGAGTGAAATTACAATGATTATAAATAAAAGTAAAAACAACCTCACCAATACTTGCTGGAAGTTGGAAGGCCCTATTAGTCCCACTCAGCAGCAGCAGACATTCACTCACTTACTGAATGACATCTCTCTGTGAAGCATACATCACTACCACACTACCTGACACCAATTGTCTTAATCCAATATTCACTTCTTGTTTGAAGCAAGACGTTTTCAGTCATTTGAGCTCAAAACTTAGTATTTTCTTTGACATCTCAATCACCCCTGTTCACCATAACTAACTCTCTTGATAGTCTTTTTTTTTTTTTTTTTTTTTTTTTAAGATTTATTTTTTCTTTCTATTTGAGAGGTGAGGGAGAGAGAAGGGATAGGGCCCAGAGCAGTCTCCATAGTTGTACATACTAGTTGTGACATGGTTTTATTCCACACAGGTGATGTGGGGATGCGTAGGGTGGGAACCAAATCGAGGGGCCTCCCACGTGGGAAGATAGCACCTTCGCCACCAAGTTCTCTAGGTGGTTACCATTTGCATCACAATTCAGTATATGGGTTTGCACTGTCTGGAGCCAGGAACTGAACTAGAACCTAGAACTTTCTGATTGTGAGGCAAGCACTCAACCTCTAACCTAACCTGGGATACTAATAGTTTTATTTTATAAACTTTAAAAAAATTTCCTTTGCAATTTTCACTACATACAACATTATATTAGTTTCAGGTATACAAAACAGCATAGACATTAAACATTTATATACCTGCCAAAGTGACCATTCCAATAAATATATTACTCATCTGACACTGTACATTGTTATTAAAATATTACTTATATTACCTATACTGTACTTTCCACCTCAGTGACTTTTTTTCAATTATAGTTAAATTAAATACTATTTTATATTAACTTTCAGGTGTATAATCTAGTGGCTAGATAGTTAACTCTCTTAGTGCTACCTTCTGCCAGCAGTACTAGCGAAAAATGTGAAGGGTAATTTAATAAAATGTATCATTTTAGGAAAAAAAACATTATGAAGTAATTTTTTTTTTAGATATCCATATGTGGTTTTAATAATAATACTATTCTTTTTCATCGTCTGAAAGATGTAATTATTTTAGTCATATATCATACAAGAAAAAATATAGTAAGTTATAGGGCTTTTAACTATAGTCTATGTATGAGCCGATATATCGGCACGCCACACTTTTCATCCAAGATGCAAAAGCTGATATATCAGCCCGTCACACTAAAAGGGTTATATAATTCATGAAGTAGCCCCCATGATAAACCTATGCCATCTGACACGAAACATAATTATTATATTACCATAATCCATATACTATACTTTACATTCCTCTGACTACTTTGTAACTACCAATTTGTACTTCTTCATCTTTTTACCTTTTTCACCCAGCTCCCCCACAACCCTCACATCTAGTAACTATCAGTTTGTTCTCTGTATCTATAAGTCTGTTTGTATTTATTCATTTATTCTGTTCTTTATATTTTATATGTATGTGACATCATATGGTATTTGTCTTTCTCAATCTGATTCATAATACCCTCTTAATCCATCCTTGTTGTTGCAAATAGTAAAATTTCATTCTTTGTCATGGCAGAGTAATATTCCATTGTATAAATGTACCATCGAATCATCTGTTGATGGACATTTAAGTTGTTTCCATTTTTTGGCTATTATAAACAGTGCTGCAGTGAACATAGAGGTCCATATATCTTTTTTAATACCAAGGGGTGGAACTGCTGAGTCATAAGACAGTTCTATTTTTAGTATTTTGAGGAACCTCCAGTTTTCCATAGTGGCCACACCAATTTGCGTTCCCACCAACAATACATGAGGGTTTATTTTTCCACATCCATACCAACACTTGTTTTATGATTTATTGTTAATAGCCATTCTGACAGGTGTGAGGTGGTATCTCATTGTGGTTTTATTTTGCACTGCTCTGATGGTGACTGATGTTGAGCATCTTTTCATACGTATGTCCTGTTTGGAGAAATGTCTTTTCAGTCCTCCGCTCATTTTCTGAATAGATTGGGGTTTTTTTGTTTTGTTTTTTGTTCGTTCGTTCGTTTGTTTGTTTGGCAGTTGAGTTGTATGAATGCTTTGTAAATTTTGAATATTAAGACCTACTAGATATATCATTTGCAAATACCTTCTCCTACTAAGTAGGACATCTTTTCATTTTGTTGATGGTTTCCTTTGCTGTCAAAACTTTTTAATTTTATGTAGTTCCATTTATTTATTTTTAATTTTGCTTCCATTGCCAGAGGAGACAGATCAGAAAAGATATTACTACGGGTAATGTAGGAGAGTTCACTGCAGATATTTTTCTCTTGTTTATGGTTTTGGAATTTACATTTAAATCTTTAATCCATTTTGAGATTATTCTTGTATATGGAGTAAGATGGTAGTCTGGTTTCATTTCTTTTTTTTTTATATTTATAGAGTAATTGTTTTATCTTCAGTGCATATTTATTTCTATTTTACTTTTGACAGATAGATAGAGAGACAGAGACAGAGACAGCTAGAGAACCGAACTGTGGGAACTCCCCAGTTCAGCATGTGGGTCCGCCTGGGCCGGAGCCGGGATTCGATCCTCGGTCCTCGTGGCCTCAAAGCGAGCGCTCAACCCGCTGAGCCGTCCCGGCTTTTCCCTGGTTTCATTTCTTAGCATGTACATATCCAGTTTTCCCAACCCCATTTACTGAGTAGACTATCTTTATTCCATAGAATATGTTTGCTTCCCTTGTCATAGATTAAATGATCTTGTGTGGGTTTATAACTGGGCTCTTCATTCTGTTCCATTGATCTGTGTTCTGTGTGTCTGTTTTTGTGCCAATACCATACTGTTCTGATTACTATGGTCTTGTAGTATAGTTGATATCAGGTAGCACAATACCTCCATCTTTGTTATTTTTTTCTCAAGTTTGAATGGTGATTTGAGGTCTTTTATGGTTCTATAAAAATTTTAACATTGTTTGTTCTAGTTCTGTGAAGAATGCTCAGAGTAGTCTCTATAGTTCTATGTTATTAGTTTTTGACATAGTTTAACACCACACAGGTGGGTGTGGGACTGCGCAGGACAGAAACTGGGCCAAGGGCCTCCCACATGTGAAGCACAGCCTGGCACAGAGCCGAACTTGGGCCTCCCACATGGGAAGCTTGCCCCAGCAGGTACCAAACTGGGGGCCTCCCAGATGGGAAGCACACTCCAGTATACAGGTCCACATGAGCCAGGGCAGGGACTTGATCCTCAGACCCTGGGGCTACAAGGTGAGCACTTAACCCACTGAGCCTGGCATCCTGCCATTGGCATTTTGATAGGAATTGCACTGAATCTATAAATTGCTCTGGGCAGTATGAATATTTTAATTATATTAATTCTCTCTGTCCATGAGCATATGCTTCCATTTATTCGTCTCTCCTTCAATTTCTCTCTTCAATCTATTATAATATTCTGAATACAAGTCTTTAACTTCCTTGGTTAAATTTATTCCTAGGCATTTTATATTTTTTGATGAAATTGCAAATGAGACTGTATCCTTAATTTTTCTTTCTGATAGTTCACTATTGGTATATTAAAATGCAATGAATTTCTGAATATAAATTTTGTATACTGCTACTTTATTATCAGTTCTAATAGTGTGTGTGTGTGTCTGTGTAATCTTTGGGTTCTTTACATATAGTATCATGTCATCTGCAAATAATGACAGTTTTAGTTTTCCTTTCTAATTTGAAGGCCTTTTAATTTACCTTTTTCTTGTCTGATTACTGTGGCTAGGACTTCCAATTCTATGTTGAATATAAGTGGTGAAAGTGGACATCCTTGTCTAGTTCCTAATCTTAAGGGGAATACTTTAGCTTTTTCCCATTGAGTATAATGATAGTTATGGATTTTTTATATATAACCTTTATTATGTTGAGAGATGTTCCCTCTGTTCCCACATTCATGAGAGTTATCATAAATCTACACTGGATATTGGTAAATGCTTTTTCAGCATCCATTGATATTATTATATAATTTTTATTTTTCGTTTTGTTTATGTGATGAATCATGTTAATTGATTTGCAGATATGGAACCAAACTTGCATCATAGGAATAAATCTCAGTTGATCATGGCATATAATCTTTTTAATGCACTGCAGAATTTGGTTTGGTAATATTTTGTTGATTTTTGCATCTATGTTTACCAGAAATTTGCCCTTGTAGTTTTCATTTTTTTTTTTTTTTTTGCAAATAGTTACTGCCAGCCGGAAGTTCATTTGTGTCTTTTTTTTTTTTTTTTTTTTTTTTTTTTTTTTTTTTTTTTTTTTTTTTTTTTTTTTTTTTTTTTTTTTTTTTTTTTTTTTTTTTTTTTTTTTTTTTTTTTTTTTTTTTTTTTTTTTTTTTGTCTTTTTATATTTATAGAGAGTAATTATTTTATCTTCAGTGCATATTTATTTCTATTTTACTTTTGACAGATAGAGAGAGAGACAGAGACAGAGACAGCTAGAGAACCGAACTGTGGGAACTCCCCAGTTCAGCATGTGGGTCCTGCCTGGGCCGGAGCCAGGATTCGATCCTCGGTCCTCGTGGCCTCAAAGCGAGCG
>PVKE010050162.1:0-11033 GCA_004027555.1 Craseonycteris thonglongyai | reverse complement strand
GTTTACAGAGCTTATCATTTCAGCTATATTTTTGTCTTTTCCCTGCAACTCCAAATTGAAAGAATCTAATTTTTCCATGGTGTCAGCAAGAAAACCCAAATCCACCAGCCAGCAAGAGTCTGTTAGTTCATCCTAATTTTCATTTTTATCATGTATACATGTTTTTATTTCTTCAATTAAGTTCACAAATCTTGTAAGACCTTTATTTTTACTGAGCCAACGTACTTCAGTATGCAGGATGAGATCGTGTTCTTTATCTTCAGTATCTTCTAACAGGGCCTTGAAAAGTCGGTGTTGCAATGGAGCTGCTCGAATAGAGTTGATGATCTTTGTGACTATTTTCATAACATGTTCAAAGGGCAGTATTTTACAATACAAAGCTTCCTGATGGATAATACAGTGGTAGGACATAAAGTTTGAAAATGATTCATCTTTCCTGCAAAGGGCAATAAATCCTTTGTTTTGACCAACCATTGCTGGTGCCCCATCGGTAGTTATCGCAGACAACTTATGCCAAGGCATGTTTATCGACCTGGCGTATGTTCTGAAAGTTTTATCAATATCCTCACCTCTCGTCTGTCCTTTCATTGGTAATATTTGCAACAGCTCCTCTTTTACTGTGAAGTTACTAAATACCATTCTCATAACTGCCAACTGTGCGGTGTCTGATATATCTGTTGATTCGTCAAATTGCAGAGAGAAGCAGTCACATATTTCCAAGTCTTTAACTGAGTTTGCAAGTCTTTTGAAATTGCATGTATTCTTCTTGTGACTGTGTTATTTGACAACTGTAGGTCTTGTATTGCCGACATAATTTCACGCTTGTTAGAATATTCCTCAAACAAACAATCGGCAGCAGTCAGAAATGCTTCTTTTAACAATTCACCATCCTGGAAAGGTTTTTTCTTCTTTGTGAGCATGTGAGAAATTTTGAAAGAAGCAATGGTTGTCTTTTTAGATTTTTCCACATGTCTAGTGAAAACAGTCTGTTTGAGTAGTTAAACTTAATTTTAGTTGATTTATTATTTTCTTTCTTACTTCAGATTTAAGTGGATAATTCGAATCTGATAATTCGTATCAAAAGTGGTATGACTTGGGGAAGCCGGGATGTCTCAGTGGGTTGGGCGCTCACTTTGCAGCGCCGGGGACAGAGGATCGAGTCCCGGCCCCGGCCCGTGCGGAACCATGTGCTGAACTGGGAGCTCCCCTAGTTCGGTTCTCTCTCTGTCTCTGTATCTCTCTCTCTCTCTCTCTCTCTCTCCTCTGTTTAAATAAATAAATTAATTAAAATATATTTTTTTTAAAAAATGCAACTTCTAAAAAAAAATGTGGTATGACTTGTCTGAAAGTGATGGTCAACATTATGTTTTTTCGGCACTGCAAAACTACTGCCCCACAACAGGCAAACGCATTTACCTTTTAAATTAATGAAACAATATGATTCCTCCCAGTCTGTGTTAAGATTATAGGTTCGTTTTCTCTTATTTGGTCCACTCATTTTAGTACTAAAAAAATAAAAATAAAAATAGTTATAGCACTACAATATCATATCAAATTGCCACCATAATAATAAATTACCTACCTCACTTTTAGTTCATTTAAAATCGAATATATCAAAACACTGTGATCCTAGCTAACCGTCACGACCCGATCAGTCCAGCAACCGCAATCAAAATGGCAACTTGGCGTCTCCCGGTTGGGTGGAGGAGAGTTTAAAGAGCGCAGCGGCTAAACAAGACGCGACATGTACAAAGGCGAAAGCCAGGGAAAACTTATACATACGATATGCAAACATACCAACGAATATAATAAACGTGTGTAGATACTCCAACAATATTTTAAAATTCTAACAAATGTATACAAATAAATTATAGTTTTACTTAGTGTTTATGAAAAACTTCTGATGCAGTCAAATAATGGTGGGTGTACACAAATCGGGCTGCGGGCGCCATGGCGCCCGCGGGCACTGGGTTGAAAATCCCTGATATATTCTGTGCCAAGCACAGCCTTCACAATAGCCTTGCAAAGTAAAGGTTTCTTTTTCTTTCTTTTTTTTTTTTTTTAAGATTTATTTTTATTGTGTTCGACAGAGAGAGAGAGATACAGAGACAGAGAAGGGGGAGGGCCCAGAACAGTCTCCATAGTTGCACATCATTGGTTTTTCCACATAGTTTCATTCCACAGGTGGGCGCAGGGCTGCACAGGGCAGGAACTGGGCCGGGGGTATTATCCCAGTGAGAACCGAACTGGGAGCACTCCCTAGTTCAGCGTATGGATCTGCATGGACTGGGACCAGGATTCAATCCTCGGTCCCCAGGACTGCAAAGTGAGCGCTCAACCCACTGAGCCATCCTGGCTTCCCCAGGTTTCTTTTTCTTGAACAAGTCTCGGTGGATATATTTTATTGTTTTTTCTAATTTACTTTTTATTTTGAAATAATTTTAAACTTGCAGAAAAGTTGTAAGAATAATACAAAGGATTCCAATTCTCCTTTCCTCCTCTCCCTGCCTTTCTGTCTTTGTCTCTGTCTCTCTTTTGCTCTGTTTCTCTCTCATTCCCTCTCTATCTCTCGTTCTTTGTGTTTCCCTGCCTCTCCCTGTCTGTCTCTCTCACATTCTCTGTCTTTCTGCCTGTCTCTGTCTCTCTTGTTCTCCTGTCTGTCTCTCTGTCTCTGTCTGCCTATCTCTGTCTCTCTGTCTGTTTCTCTCTCTCTCTCTCTCTCTGTCCGCCTGTCTTGGTCTGTCTATCTCTTTCTTGTTCTGTCTGTCTTTGGCACACGCATACATTTCAGATTTTGTGGTGAAACAGAACTTTCCACTCCAAGGGTAGGCCCCAAAATGACTTTCTACCAAAGAATACAATCCAGAAAGGGGAAAACAAAAGTGACTTTACAGTGGAGAAACCTGACAAACACTACTTCAGTAGGTGATCGAGGTCAAATCATCAGTGATAAGTCATATTGGTAGTATATACCTTTCTGATGTGATGTAAAGGGCACTTTACCTCTGTGGCTTTCCTTCCAAAATCCCACAGCCCCCAGTCTAATATAAAAATCAAACAGGGGATGCCAGGATAGCTCAGCAGAGTGAGTGCCTTGCAACCGCAAGGTCTGGGGACTGAATCCGGCCCCAGCCCATGCAAACCCTTATGCTGAACTGTGGCACAACTGGTAACTGCCAGGACAGCACAGTTCTCACCTCCCATGTGGGAAGCTCCCAATTTGGTTCCCACCCCGCGCAGCCCCACATTGACCTGTGTGAAATAAAACCATGTCACAACTAATGATGTTCAACTATGGAGACTGCTCTGAGTTCACCCCTCTTCTCTCTTTCTCCAATCTCTCAAACAATAAAATAAATCTTTAAAAAATCAAACAAATCCTAATTGAAAGACATTCCCCCAAATAACTGACTGGTACTCCTTAAATTATCCAAGTCATCAAAAACAAGGGAAGTTTGAGAAGCAGTTGTAGCCAAGAGGAGCCCAAGGAGACATGACAACTGAGTGTAATGTGGTATCCTGCCTGGATGGGATCCTGAAACACCAAAAAGACATCAGTTTAAAAACTAGGAAATCTGAATAAAGAATAAACTTCTATTATAAAAGATGTATCGATATTAGTTATTATTTGTGACAAATTTACCATCCTCATCATGGAAGGTGTCAAAATGGGAAAAATGGTGTTTAGTATTTGGAAACTCTGTGCTATCTTCACAATTTGTCTGAACATCTAGAGCTGTTCTAAAATATTTTTAAACAACTATATGCATCTGTTTTGAAAACTTTTAATTAATGCTAATTGCTACTCTCCGGTTTCTTAGTTGAGTGACCTTGTCAGCGTCACAGAACCAGCCCCTGTTCTCGCAGTCCTTTCATTCACTCTTCTGTAAGGCAGAGCTGAGAAAGTGGTTTGCTTAGGCAGGAAGTACTACAACTCCCAGAGTGCCCTTGTGCGGTTGTCAGGAGCAACCAAGGAACGCGCGGACTTAACAGCTCTGTTGAAGTCAAGACTGACTACCTACCAAATGACTGCCAGCCAACCATGGGCCAGGATTATTACTCTATACTCCAGATCACTCGTAATTCAGAGGATGCCCAGATCAAGAAGGCGTAAGTTGGGACAAGAGCGAGGTTTTAGGGATGTGCTGGGTCAGACCCCACTCTCATTGCTTCCAAACTGAGTTTTCCTGCACAGTATAGGACAGGCAAGATATACTATCTTCCTTCTCTTGCTTTTTGCACACCTGCATCCTGGCTTTGGGATGGGTCATGGTTTCCAATCTGTCATCCTTTACCCTGTCTCCTTTGCTGGGTGCCCTGGTTTTCTTAGCAACGAAATGGGGACAAAGAGGATATTTGAAATTTATTCTGAGTATTATGGAGAATCAAAGGATTGCAAACAGGAGAGTGACCTAGCCAGATGAATGTGTTGAAAAGTTTTTTTTGGCCATCACGTGGAGTTTTGGTGTTAAATTACCTAATTTTAAGAACTTTGTAGTCCATTTCTAACTTAAGTCAGCACATGTTTCTTTTTTCTTTCTTTTTTTTGCAAGAAGAGATTATCTTTATGTATTTTTTTAATAATTGTTAAATTTATTGGAGTGACATTGATTGATAACAATTACATAGGTTCCAGGTGTACCATTCTACATTACACTGTTATGCATTGCATTATGTGCTCACCACCCAGAATCAGCTCTTTCCATCACCATGTATTTGATGCCCCCCTCCCTCCTTCCCACCCCCTCTACTCTCCCACCCACATCCCCCTTACCCTCAGGTAACCACTGAACTATTGACGGTATCCGTGAGTTTTTGTTTCGTTGTTACTTTCAGTTTTATATATCACATATAAGTGAACTCATAATAGTTCTTGATTTTTTCACTCTGACTTATTTAATATGATGATTTCAAGGTCAATCACAAATGGCAGTATTTTACCTTTGCTTAACGCTGAATAGTATTCCATTGTGTAAATGTACCACAACTTCTTTATCCAGTCATCTATCAGAGGACACTTTGGTTATTTTTATGACTTGGTCACCGTGAACAGTGCTGCAGTGAACATTGGGGTACATATATCTTTGCAAATTAAGGATTCCAAGTTTTGGGATAGTTACCCAGAAGAGGGATTGCTGGGTCATATGGCAATTCCATTCTTAGCTTTTTGAGGAATCTCCATACTTCCTTCCATTCTGGTTGTACCAATTTACATTCCCACCCGCAGTGTATGAGGGTTCCTTTTTGTCCACAGCCTCTCCAGCACTTGTTATCCCTTGTCTTGTTGATTATAGCCATTGTAACAGGTGTGAGGTGGTATCGCATTGTGGTTTTAATTTGCATTTCCCTAATTGCTAGTGATGTGGAGCAATTTTTCATATGTCTGTTGGTTGTTTGTATGTCTTCATGAGAGAAGTGTCTGCTCAGGTCTTCTGCCCATTTTTCAATTGGATGGGTTTTGTTGTTGTTGTTTTTGAGTTGTATGAGTTCTTTGTACGTTTTAGATATTAGCTCCTTGTCAGAGGCATTGTTTACAAATATTTGCTTCCATTCGGGTGGTTGCCTCTGCTTTGTTGATGGTTTCTTACGCTGTGCAGAGGCTTTTTAGTTTGATATAGTCTCATTCATTTATTTTTGCTTTTACTTCCCCTGCCTTTGAGGTCAACTTTATAAAGTCCCGTCTGAACCTAAGGTCTATAAGTTTAATACCAATGTTTTCTTCTATGCAGTTTATTATTTTTGGGTCTCATGTGGAGGTCTTTAATCCACTTTGAGTTAATTTTGGTATATGGCGACAGTTCGAAGTCCAGATTCATTTTTTTTTTTAACATCCAGTTTTGTTTTGTTTTGTTTTTATTGTTTTTGACAGAGAGAGAGAGAGAGAGAGAGAGAGAGAGAGAGAGAGAGAGAGAGAGAAGGAGAGAGATACAGAGACAGAGAGAGAACTGAACTTGGGGCACTCCCCAGTTCAGCATATGGGTCCGCACAGGCCGGGGCTGGGATTCGATCCTCAGTCCCCGGGGCTGCAAAGTGAGCACTTAACCCACTGAGCCATCCTGACTTCCCCTGGATTTATTCTTTTACACATGGTTTTTCAGTTTTCTCATCACCATTTACTGAAGAGGCTTTCTTTTCTCCATTGTATATCTTTAGCTCCTTTGTCAAAAATTACCTGTCCAGGGGATGCCGGGATAGCTCAGCAGGTTGAACACTTGCTTTGCAGCTGGAAGGTCCAGGGATCAAGTCCTGACATCGCCCCATGTGGACCCATATGCTGAACTGGGCATGCTTCCCATGGTGGAAGCCCCCAGTTCGGTTCCTGCTCAAGGTGTGCTTCCTATGTGTGAGGCCCCTGGTTCGATTCCGACCCTGCATAGCCCCATATCCACCTGTGTGGAATGCAACTATGTCGAAACTAATAATGTACAGCTGTTGAGAATGCTCTGGGCCCTCCCCCTTCTCTCTGTATCTCTGTCTCTCTGTCAAACAATAAAAAAATAAATCTTTAAAAAGATTACCTGTCCATATATTTGTAGGTTTATTTCTGGGTTTTCAATTCTGTTCCATTGGTCTTTGTGTCTGTTTCTGTCAATACCAAACTGTTCTGATTGGTGCTTTGTAGTATAGACCAAAGTCAGGGAGCGTGATGCCTCCAGCCTTATTCTTTTTTCGTAGGATTCCTTTGGCAATTTGGGGTCTTTTGTGGTTCCATGTGAATCTGATGATTTTTAAAGATTTTTTTTATTGTTTTTGACAGAGAGAGACATACAGAGACAGAGACAGAGAAGGGGGAGGGCCCAGAACAGTCTCCATAGTTGCACATCATTGGTTTTTCCATATAGTTTCATTCCACAGGTGGGCGCAGGGCTGCACAGGGCAGGAACTGAGCTGGGGTGTCACCCTGGTGAGAACCAAACTGGGGGCACACCCTGGTTCAGTATATGGGTTCACATGGGCTGGGGCTGGGATTCAATCCTCGGTCCTCAGGGCTGCGAAGTGAGTGCTTAACCCATTGAGTCATCCCAGCTTCCCTGATGATTAAAAAAAATTTTTTTTTTATTGTTTTTGACAGAAACAGAGAGACAGAGAGAAAGGGGAGGGCCCAGAGCAGTCTCCATAGTTGTATGTCATCAGTTTTCAACATGGTTTCATTCTAAAAACAGTTGGGTAGGGGCCGCGCAGGACGGGAACTGGAATGGGGGCCTCCTGCATGGTAGGCATGCCTCCTCAAGCCAGGGGCCAAACCAGGTGGGGCCGAACCTGGGGATGAGAACCAAACTGAGGGCCTCCCACATGGGAAGCACACCCCAGTTCAACATATGGGTCCACACGGGCCAGGGCCAGGATTTGATCCTCAGTCCTCAGGGCTGCAAAGCAAATGCTTAACCTGCTGAGCCATCCCAGCTTCCCCTGATTTTTTTTTTTTAAGATTTATTTTATTGTTTGGGAGGAGGTGAGAGGGAGAGAGATAAGTGGGGTGGGGGAGGGGCAGAGCAGTACCCACAGCCATATGTCATCAGTTCCAACGTAGTTTCATTTCACACTGGTGGATGCTGGGCTGCCCAGGGCAGGAACCAAACCAGGAGCCTCCCACATGGGAAACACACCCCAGTTCAACATATGGGTTTGTATGGGCCAGGGCCTGGACTTGATCCCCAAACCCCATGCTCGTAAGGCAAATGCTCAATCTGATGAGCCATCCTGCAATCCCAATGTTTTTCTCATTTTTTTTTCCCTGAAGTTTCTGTTTATATATAAAAATGCAATGAATTTTTGTACATGGATTTTGTATCCTGCAACTTTACTGTATTAGTTTATTATTTCTGATTGTTTTCTGGTGGAGTCTTTAGGATTTTCTATATAAAGGATCATGTCATCTGCAAAAGGTGACAGTTTAACTTCATTCCCAATTTAGATGTCTTTTATGTGTTTCTCCTGCCTGATTGTTCTGGCTAGAACTTCCAGCACTATGTTGAATAACAGTAGTTACAGGGGACAACTCTATCTTGTTCCTGATTTTAGAGGAAAAACTTTCAGCTTTTCCCCATTCGGTATGATGTTCGTGAAGGATTTGTCATATGTGGCCTTTATTATGTTGAGGTATTTTCCTCCTGTACCCATTTTATTAAGTGTTTTGATCATAATTGGATGTCGTATCTTGTCAAATGCTTTTTCTGCATCAATTGATATAATCATATGGGTTTTACCTTTTATTTTATGTGGGATATCATATTGATCAATTTGTGTATGTTGAACCATTCTTATTCCCCTGTGATGAATCTTACTTGATCGTGATATGTAATCTTTTTAATGCATTGTTGTGTTCTATTTGCTAGTATTTTGTTTAGGATGTTTGCATTGGTGTTCATCAGAGATATTGGTCTATAGTTTTCCTTTTTTTGTGTGTGTTGTCCTTATTGGGCTTTGGTATTAGGGTAATGTTGGCCTCATAAACATAGAATGAGTTGGGGAGTATTGCCTCTTCTTCAATTTTTTGGAAGAGTTTGAGGAGGATAGATGTTAATTTCTTTGTTTTTCTTTGTTTTTTGACAGAGAGAGACAGAGACAGAGAGACAGAGAGAAGGGAAGGGCCCAGAGCAGTCTCCATAGTTGTACATCATAAGTTTTCTTTTTTCTTTATTTATTTTTTATTGTTTTTGACAGAGACAGAGAGATATAGAGACAGAGAGCAGAAAGAAGGGGGAGGGCCCAGAGCAGTCGCCATAGTTGTACGTCATCAGGTTTTTTTTCGACATGGTTTCATTCCACACAGGTGAGCGGGGGCCGCATAGGGTGGGAACTGGGCTGGGGGCCTCCTGCATGGGAAGCTTACCCCAGTTCATCATATGGGTCCACATAGGCCAGGGCCAGGATTCGATCCTTGGTCCCTGGGGCAGCAAAGTGAGAGCTTAACCCGCTGAGCCATCCGGCTTCCCCATCAGTTTTCAACATGGTTTTGTTTCCACATGAGTGCGCAGGAGCCTCAAAGGGTGGGAACTGGGCTGGGGCCTCCCAAATGGGAGGCATGCCCCCTCGAACCAGGGGCCAAACAGGGGGGTGAGAACCAAGCTAGGGACCTCCTGCATGGGAAGCACACCCCAGTTCAGCATATGGGTCTGCATGGGCCAGAGCCAGGATTCAATCCTTGGTGACCTGAGGCTGCAAAGCAAGCACTTAACCTGCTGAGCCATCCTGGCTTTCCCAGAATGCCTGTTAAAACTGATTAGTGAGATCATTGGGTTGTGGACTTTTGCTTTTGGGGAGGTTTTGGGTTATTGCTCCACTATTCTCATTGTTTACTGGCCTGTTTAGACTATTCACTTCTTGGTTCAGTCTAGGTAGACTATATGTTTCTAGAAACTTGTCCATTTCTTCTAGGTTGTGAAATTTGGTGGTATATAGCCTTCATAGTATTTTCATATGATCCTTGGTATTTTTGTGGTATCAGTTGTAATCTCTCCTCTCTCATTTCTAATTTTGGTTATTTGTGTATTTTCTCTTTTTCCCTTGGTGAGCCTAGCCAGGAGTTTGTCAATATTATTAATTTGTTTGAAGAACCAGCTGTTTGTTGCATTGATTTTTTTTCTATTGTTTTTCTGTTCTCTATTTCATTCAATTCTGCTGTAATATTTATTATTTTCTTCCTTCTATTGAATTTTGGGCTTTTTTTTCTTCTCTTTCTAGTTATTTAAGATGTGATGTTAGGTTGTTTAGTTGTGATTTTTCTTGTTTCTTGAGGTAGGCCTGTAGTGATATAAATTTCCTTTTTATGACTGCTTTTGTTGCATCCCAGTAATTTTGGTATGTTGTATTTTTATTGTCTTTAGTTTTTATGTATTTTTAATCTCTTTTATTTTGACTTTCACCCAGTCATTTTTAAAAACATGTTGTTTAGAGGAAGCCGGGATGGCTCAGTGGGTTAAGCGCTCACTTTGCAGCGCCGGGGACCGAGGATCGAATCCTGGCCCCGGCCTGTGCGGAACCATATGCTGAACTGGGAGCTCCCCCAGTTCAGTTCTCTCTCTGAATCTCTCTCTCTCTCTCTCTCTCTCTCTCTCTCCTCTCTGTCAAAATTAAAAATAAATAAATAAAAATAGATTTAAAAAAAACAAAAAAAAACACACAAAAACATGTTGTTTAATCTTCATGTATATGTGTTTTTTCTGGCTTTCTTTTTGTAGTTGATCTCCAATTTCAAAGCTTTGTGGTCAGAGAATACACTTGGTATGATTTCAATCTTCTTAAATTTGCTGAGGCTAGCTTTGTGTCCCAGCATGTGGTCTAAGCTTGAGAATGTTCCATGTACACTATGAAAGAATGTATTATTGTGTAAATGTCAACTATGTCCAATTGCTGTCATTTATCATTTATAGCTGATGTTCCCTTATTTATTTTCTGTTTCCATGATCTGTCCATGGCTGTCAAGGGAGTGTTTAGGTTCTCTACTATATTGTTTTTTTGTCAGTTTCTTCTTTTAGTCCCTATTACTAGTTACTTTGTAAATTTTGGTGCTTCCTGGTTTGGTAAAATATGAATAAGTGTCATGTCTTCTTGTTGTATTGTTCCCCTTCATCATTATAAAATGTCCATCTTTGTCTCTTATTATCTTCTTGATCCTGAAGTCTGTTTTGTCAAATATAAGTGTGACTACACCTGCTTTTTTCTGGATTCCATTTGCTTGGAGTATTGTTTTCCAGTCTTTCACTTTGAATCTGTATTTGTCCTTGTGGTTGAGGTGTGTCTCTTGGAGGCAGCATAAGGTTGGTTTTTGTTCTTTAATCCAGTTTGCTACTCTTTGTCTTTTTATTGGTGAGTTCAGTTCATTTACATTTAGGGTAATAATTGATATATGAGGATTTCCTATCACCATTTTATCTTTTGTTTTATGATAACTCTTTGTTTCAATTGCTTCTTTGCTTTTTTTCTTTCTATCAGTTATTTTAGTTTGATGATATTTTATGATATTTTCCTCCTTTTTTTGTTATGTGTCTCAGTTTTAATTTTTTTTTTTTTTTTTTTTTTTTTTTTTTTTT
>PVKE010050161.1:0-11032 GCA_004027555.1 Craseonycteris thonglongyai | reverse complement strand
GCCGGGACGGCTCAGCGGGTTGAGCGCTCGCTTTGAGGCCCCAAGGACCGAGGATCGAATCCCGGCTCCGGCCCAGGCAGGACCCACGTGCTGAACTGGGGAGTTCCCACAGTTCGGTTCTCTAGCTGTCTCTGTCTCTGTCTCTCTCTCTATCTGTCAAAAGTAAAATAAAAAAATAAATATGCACTGAAGATAAAATAAATACTCTCTATAAATATAAAAAAAAAAAATTTCAAATTCCTTTAAAAAAAAAAAAAAAAAAGAAGTTGGCTGCCTCTCAAATCATTGCTCCTTTGTAGATTGTCTTTATTATAGCTTTTAAAGTTTTATAGTATTGTCCTTGATATGTCTAAAATTTTTGTTTTTAAGATTAATTTTTTTTAATTTTGGTTTTGCTCATTGGAATTTATTTTTAATCTAATAATTTATGTCTGCCTTTAAATCTGGAAAAGCATCAGTCATTACTTCTATTAATATTTTCCCCCGATAGCCCATCTATTCCCTGCTCTTTAAATATCTCCTTGACATATATTGCATTCTCAAACTATTTTATGTCTCTTTGGTTACATTTTAACATTTTTGTTAATCTCCTTTTATCCTATTCATGTTGTAATCTAGGTAAGTTTCTCAGTACAATCTTCTAATTTATGTATTATTTCACTACATCAAGTTTAAGTTTGTTTTTTTTAAGATTTATTGTTATTGTTTTTGACAGAGAGAGAGAGAGAGAGAGAGAGATACAGAGACAGAGAGAAGGAAGAGGGCCCAGAACAGTCTCCACAGTTGCACATCATTTGTTTTTCCACATAGTTTCATTCCACCGGTGGGAGTGGGGCTGCACAGGGCAGGAACTGGGCCGGGGTCTTCATCCCGGTGAGAACCGAACTGGAGGCACTCCCCAGTTCAGCATGTGGGTCCACACGGGCCGGAGCCGGGATTCGATCCTCGGTCCCCAGGGCTACAAAGTGAGCGCTTAACCCACTGAGCCACCCCGGCTTCCCCAAGTTTAAAGTTTTAATCTTATTGATATTTTTTATTTATAAGAGTTAGTTTTTAATATACATTTGTCCTTTATATATGTATATATAAATACTTAATGTCTAGTTATTTTTTAATCATATAAAGACTGAAGTTTAAATTTTAATAGCTACATATTTTATTTCCAAGATTCAAAATTATATATTTGTCCTTCTTTTTTAACATGTGTCAGGTTATGTTTACTAGCTTCTCTTATTTATGACTATCATTACTCATTTATATCTTTGGTGCCTAACATACATGAATTTTTAAGTATTATAAATGACTCAATTATTTCTTCTTCATTTAGTTTTTTTTTTTTTCAACTAACACTTCAACTCCACTATCACAAATAATCTGTTATAATATGTTAGTTTCTTTCACATGTATAGAATTTTTCTTTGCAAAATCATTTTAAACATGAGGTTTTGATCTTGTTCTTTTCCTCTTTCTCTTTATGCTCTCCTTTTACTTTTTAGTAGTTTAGCGATTGTTCCCCAGAGTCCAAAAGCTGGTTATGGACTGGTTTCTAGAGGTCCCCAAACCACAGACAGCCACTGGGGACATTCCCAATATGGCCATCCATCGAGTGGCTACACGAGCTTGACTGAAGCTTCATTATGAGGCACTCTGTTACTTTCCTCCCACTAAACGCACAGCTTCAGATAAATTGTATTTCCATGAAAAGGTGTGCAACAACTTTTTTCAAACATTTTTTTCTTCTGCAAATGGGAAGTCATGGTCAGCAGAAAGCCTAGCTCTCATTCATCATCTTATGTAGAAAACAAAGTGTAAACTTTCCAAGCCGTCTTGGCTTTCTTCCAACTTGGAAATCAATAAACTACTCATGTCAACTCTGCTCACTAGTCCATTTATGTTTCATCTCTGATCATTAGAAATATTGACTGTTCTAAGCATAATTATAATATTTAAATATCCTCTCTCTAGTCTAGTGGTGTGCATCCAAACAAAGGCAAAAATCAACATGAGAATAAAAGCATGTCAATAAGATAGTTATTCATTGTTTACATTATAATGGAGGCAGAGGGGATGCCTGGGTGGCTCAGTGGATTAAGTGCCTGTCTTGCAGCCCCAGGGTCCAAGGATCAAATTCTAGCCCCCAGCCCATGCGGACACATATGCTGAACTGGGGTGTGCTCCCAGTTTGGTTCCCATTGGGGCGAGCTTCCTATGAGGGAGGCTCCCAGCTAGTTTCTGCCCTGAACAGCCCCAAGCCCACCTCTGGAATGAAACTATGTAGAAAACTAATGACGTGCAACTATGGAGGCTGCTTTGGGCTCTCTCCTTTCTCTCAGTGTCTCTGTCTCTCTTTGTGCCAAAAACAGTAAAAAAAATGGGGGGAAAAAATGAAGGCAGAGTTCAAATCTAGTGGGAATATGGACATGAAACAGCTATGCCAACTTAGAATAAACTCCTTAATTATGTCTCTTTCTTAAGAATAGGGAGAATTTGAAGTGAAGAATTATAAGGATTTGCCAGATGAACAATGGACAGCAGTGGGTACAAGGAAAAGAATAATGCATGCAGAAGTACAGAACTGTGAAAAGCTACAGCCATAGTAGTCAAAGACGCACAACCTAATTATTAGTAACTTTAAGAAAAAAGAGAATTTGTTCTCTAGTAGACCTGGTAGGCTAGTCATATTGAAGATTACATTTGTTTGTGCTTTGTTTATATCAACATCTATGAATCAACTACTGGAACTAGTGCTTATTATCTAGCTTGGGTCAAAATCTCCCTCTACAATACTGAGATGGGGACCAATCCCCATGCAGAGCATACAAATGAGAAATGAGGTTATTTCACTAGGAAGCAGAACAGATGGAGGTGCAGCAATACAACAAGAGAATGGTGTTAAATGTGGATGTAAACATATATTGACTACATAAAAATATAATACCACTCATTGCCAAAACAAGAATAAAAATGAGATTCTATGCACATAAATACATACTTAGAATATGCAGACATGGTTTTATATCTACAGTTACACAGAACCGTGTTTCTAATCCCCATTCTTATGTGGTTTAATAGAAGATATACGTCTATCTATTCATAAATCCCTAATTTCTACATTAAAAATCCTAGCCTTAGTCAGTCTTTTAGGTACAAACAATATATATATATACTCTAATAAATATTGGACAAATTACTAATTAATAGTATTTACATTTACAAATATTCCTAAATATATATGTATTGAAATAATTTTTAAATAAAAATGTGTCTGAATATGCACATACACGTACATACACATGAACATACATCCATGTGCCGACCTATTTCCAGATATTGCTGAAAGAGCACTTTTTAAAATGATGAGTGCTGCGCATTAGCTCTTTCAATTAATAATGTTATAATGGCATTTATTTCAGCAAAAACCACTAATTATGAGAATATTTAATAACCTAATTAACAATGCACTTTTGCAACAAGATATTAAAATTGGACTGAACAGTCAATTAAGTTTAAAGACATTAATTTTAGTTTATGATGCATTTTATTAATCTAAATGCTCCCTAAATATGCCAGTCCAATATTATTGACCTCTCTCTCAACCCTGTTGACCAAAATTTCTGAAATTTCTACTTCAATTATTATTTTTTTAATTATATTCTTTAGAGATTACTCTCTGCATCATTTCCGATTCTCTAATGTTGGCTCTCCTTTGAGATCCACCTGATATGAAGACTGCTTATCTTCCACACCCCTTGAAAATAAGAAGTGGTGTCCTTTTCTTCTTTATCCACCGTCCCTTAAAAATTACATATTTTTAGCTTCATGAAAAACAAAACTTTGCTCCTAAGGGTTAATATCTTGTAATAACATTACCATTGTCCTGCTGTCTTTTTTTTTCTTTTCTTGTTATTGGCATCTCCAGTCATTCATTTATGTTTTCAATGAGTTTAATTATAATTATATCCCCCTTAATCCTTGTGATCACTTTTCTCATTTACTGTTTAATTCGTTCTTCCTTTTTTTCCAACACAACCCATTATAACATTGATGAAAGGATCTCCAAAGCTCCATGCATGCTTAGCTCAATACCGTGTATGGCAAGACAGAAGAGGAACTCAAAAAGTTCTGGGTCTTCACGTAGAATAACACTTCTCCTGGCCTCAGCAACAACCACAGCAGAATACAGGAGGACCCAAGAACTGTGCTTTTGCTAAACAAGCTATTTATGTCCCAGCCTCTATACATCCCAATATTGGACTTGGTAAAATGAAAGCTTAAATCATTTCCTATTCTTGGGAAGAGCACCTGTCTTACCATCTCACATCTTTACGGCAAAAGAAAGAATACATGAATACGTTTTCTATATCTCAGAGAAAGCTAAAATTGGCTCCCACCACACAAATCCCTTATCAATTATTTGTTAGTTTAAATACTTATAAAAATTATTTATTGCAACAATGTTATTAACAATGTTTTAACCTATAAATTATAGAGTAGAGGCTTTCTCTCAAGATAACCACATATAAATATCATCATCCATGTATAACATCTTCCAACAGACTAAACATATACTTATTTGCGGACCACAGAATTTTCATAAAAACTATTCCTTTACTCCTAACCTCGGGGCACCTCTCTGAGAGCATCACCTATTAATACCGTAAATTGTGAGAATTGGTTTTTCCTCTTCATGTGCTTGTAAAAACAAAAGTAAATTTCCAAACCCATACACATTTAAATAAAGAGGCTAGAGCAATTTTTAACCCAAATATATTTAGTTCAACAGGATGAGTATCAAAGACGCTAATTTGAGACATCGGGGCTTTGGAAATGTTTTCTCCTCCACTGCTATCTCATTGTTGTCATCTTAGGTTCAGCAATCAAGCAGCAGGTGATGCCCAGGATGGAAGTTACAATGTTCTGCTTATGAGGTGACATATATTTGCTCACCCTGGCTCTTCTGCCAGATGTATATTTCTGGTAAATTACAGTTGTCTGTCACATCCATCCTTATACTTCCACACTCTCAATTCCCACCCATGACCCATGTTTGGGTCTTGGTACTGTTACTCTTCCACTCTCTAGCAAACAGGCAATAGAAATGAAAGAGTCATTGGTTTGATTATTGGAAATAAATAAAGTCTGGGAAATGTTGCTTCTAATACAGTAACATATGATATTTGTAATCAAGGCATTCTAAATATGTTGGTGGAATTTTTCAATCAGAAAAGCAAGTATAAACTAAGGCCAAACAGTTCCAAACATTTGAATTTGGTAAAAATCAATTTAGCTGCATATAGTAAAAAATATTCTATGACTTCAACATTATAAAAATTGATATCTCTCAGGAATAAAGAAGTCTGAAGAAAGACAGTTCAGGACAGGCAAACAGACTCATAAAACCAGTTACCCCAGCTCCCTCTATGTTTGCTCTATCATTTTAGCTGGTACCTTTATCCTAAATTGCCACATGGTCAAATGTCCTTCTGGGACTCCAGCCATCATATCTGAGTCCCAGGCAAGTGAAATTAGAAGGGTCAAAGATTTTTTTTCCCAATTTGATAATTATATGGACAAGTTCTCCCAGTAGTCAAGAAATCTTCTATTTTGTGATTTTATGATTATTGCATCAAATGTAACTTTGGTTACCTTCTTGAAAACAGAATAATTTAAAGATCATCTCATGTATGTATGAACCATTCAAAATGATCTGGGTATTTAACAGTAGCCTCCATTTATATTTTCTTTATTAGAGTGTAGTTTGCTTTTAACAAATGATCTAGCCATGTTATTTCCCTAAACATCCTAGCATCCTATGTGTATATTAATACACATAGTGAAAACTTAAAGAACTAGTGAGCCAGGCTATAGAATCTCATGTAGAATTATGATGCATAAAACCACCTAAGGTCTCAACCTTTTCATATTTAGGCAAATCAAGATGTGTTGTGATCTCAATTAATGAAATATAATTAAAATATCTGGGACATGCAGTAGACACATTAGCTTATATCTCAAATGACTTGTCATACATTTAAGAACTGTTTCTAAAGGACTGTAGAAACCAGCTCTGAACACTAATTCGGACTCTGGACGACCAACCTTAAGTTCCACCAAAAATAAGAAAGTCAAACACAGATAAACAAGAATTTCAGGTAAAATGAAAAATATATTCTGCTTAACTTGAAGATGTCACTCCATAAATTCTTAAAATTCTGGACTTACAAGGACATAACTGGCTAGAATTCATTATACTTTTGTACGTGGATAAAGTTTTGAAACATACATTTCATTCTGGTATAAACACATTGGAAGGAAATTTTAAGTTTGTCTCCCAAACTCACCTCAGTGAACACTATTCCACTACTTCTATTGAGAATAAATTTTTTGGAAACATTCATGACATCAATGGTACAAAGAACATATATATTAGAAAGAGATATGTTAGGATTTTCTTTTTTTTTTATATATATCTTTTTATATTTATAGAGTAATTATTTTATCTTCAGTGCATATTTATTTTTTTTTATTTTACTTTTGACAGATAGAGAGAGAGACAGAGACAGAGACAGCTAGAGAACCGAACTGTGGGAACTCCCCAGTTCAGCATGTGGGTCCTGCCTGGGCCGGAGCCGGGATTCGATCTTCGGTCCTCGGGGCCTCAAAGCGAGCGCTCAACCCGCTGAGCCGTCCCGGCTTTCCCAGGATTTTCTTTAAATGTCATAATATAGGGGAAGCTGGGATGACTCAGTGGGTTAGGCGCTCACTCTGCAGCGCTGGGGACTGAGGATCGAATCCCGGTCCCGGCCCCGGCCCATGCGGAACCATATGCTGAACTGGGAGCTTCCCTAGTTCAGTTCTCTCTCTGTCTCTGTATCTCTCTCTATCTCTCCCTCTCTGTCAAAAATAAATAAATAAACAAAAATATATTAAATGTCATAATATATATTTCTTATCTACTGATTTCAACTTTAAATATAATATTAATATGCATTATATTTTTAACATTTATCAAATATAAAACAAACAAGTAAACACTGACAAGCAAGATATTTTTGCATGTTTTGCTGCTGAAAAAATAGAGTAAAAAAAAGTTTAAGTATGCCTTCAGAAAACCTTTTGAAGTGCTATGAAGTATAAGTGATCTTGCTTAAGTTCCAAACAGTGTGATTTAAATGTTCTGCAATTAATGTAATCCATGACATTAATGTCAATTGTACTTCATAATGGACTAGTTGTCACAGATTAATTAGTATACTTTAGATAGTACTATCTACTTTACATATTAAATTCAGTGGATTTTAATAACTACAAAAAGATACTGCAAAGCGTAAATGATCAAACTGTTATTACAGTTCTTTGCTTAAGTATTCTCTCTCAAAGGTTAGTAATTCCATGAAATATTCTCATCAGAGCTCTGAAGGAAATGCATCTGATGTCTACTCTTCTGAATGCGTGCATGGTGCATGCACCTGGGTTTCTATTTCCTCATCCCTCCTGTCAGACCTCAGGTTTCTCCTTGCCTTGGTTCTCCGGGCTCATCGCGTTGGCTTTCTACCTGGTCTCCACATTTTTTCTTGACCCACATCTTTGCTCCAATTCCTCTATATAATCACCGGAGATCTTAAAGATAATGTAGCTAACGTAATGAACTAATAGAAAGTGCTAATACATTATCTGGGTTTGAGGCTTACACTTTGATTCTGGGAAATTTACCATTTAATGGGCAAGCAAATAGATTTAAAAAAAAAGGCATTTGGGAACAAAAAGAGCCTATTGAGGTCACATGTCACTTAAACCATGAAGGAACATGCCTACCTCATTTGAGCCTTAAGCTGACCTAATAAAAAGTTTGGAAGTTACATTTTTCGAAGTTAATTACTTAATACCCTAACAGAGAGAACATTATTTTATTTATTATTATTATTATTATTTTCTATTTTGTGGACACTGGTAAATGAATTAGGCCATAGTGTTTAATTGTACAGAGAACACTGTGAGGCAGATTACACTGATGAGTTTGATTGACAATTTGTAACTGGGTAAAAACAGTATACAGGATATCTGACTAAATGATGCATCTCTTTCAAGGTTATCTCTCTATTCTCCTATCTAAAATGATCCCATATAACTGTTCAATCCCAGTGGACAGGTAGAATAAGGTATGCTAGCAACACTAGAGACAGAAATGCCATGGCTGACTCACCCTTATCTGAGAAGTTATAAAGTGATTTTTTTCCTCCTAAGTAATGATGAATATCCTCTCTAGTAGTCTGCCTTGCTTTAGAGAATCCTCGAGAATATATACTTTTATATGTATTGGTGTAGAAGCAGCAGGAATGTGTCACGCTTCTTATAAAGGTGATTAATTGTTGTAGACCAAAACAAAATGGGACAAGACACATTTTAAGTAGCATAACTTTGTCTCATTCCTGATTGTCTAGGATAACCAGTACTAGTCTCAATGTGGGCACTGTTTACTGGCTTGGAAAAAGCTCTGGATATTCATGGCATTTTAATAAACATGGAAGTGGCCTTCTAAGTGTGCTCGCTCTGTTCCTGTCAAGACACAAGAGACGTCAACGCTTAACTAGCTCACGGTTTGAGAACAAAGGATCTGACCACATGTCATTATAGTTAGTTAATTGCTGGGACTTTTATCCTAGATAATAATCATCGCTGGTATTTTCCATGTAGAAAAATAAATAAATAGCTAATCAAAGATATTTTTATGAATTGTCATGAGAAAAAATAAATAGTTCAAATCCATATCATCATTTTCTGAAGTTGCACTTTCAAAGGTAGTTCATGGAAGTGGTTTACTCAGGTTCCCTCCAGCCAATTCACAGAACAACAGTAATCAATCACAATTGTTTTGTAGAATTGAGTTGCTGGTACCCTGTCACAACAAACGAGTTAAACTCTCCCAGAAGAAATCATCAACTTTATTGGGACTAATGGTATCTAAGATCTTAAGTTAGAAAGCTATTTTTATTCACCCTTCAAGAAAAAGCCTCGTGTTTAAAGTCAGCAAAACTGATTTAATATTTTCAGAACAGACCTTATCCAAGTGGTGGACTACACAATTTTTCACATTTCAGAATATTAGAGAAGACTGTGTTATTAGAGTATAATAGTGATGATCTCCCTTTCAAAGTATTTTACTACCGGTAATTAACACATCTTGCTACCGTGTTTCAAGTTATTGTCTTCCTCTTCTCACACATGTTTATTTCTCTTAGTTTAATCTGTTTAATATGCCTGTTTGCCCTGATCTTTGTTGGTTCTTTATTTTAACTTGGAAATCAAATATATGGTTTCAAAACATGAATATAAGCTTGAGCAATTTCTGATGCCTCATAATATTCAATACATGTTATTTAACAATAATTTCTCAATATACTTATAACCCCAAAGCAGGATTGAGTCAGACTTTATCAGCCAGTGTGATAAAGAGACAATCAGGAATATAGCTAGGTTTAGACTTATAGAACACTTTTTTCTTTCTTTTTATCCTTTTTTTCTTCTCTCCCTTCTTTTCCTTGCCTTTCCTTTCTATCTTCCCCCTCTCCCTCCTCCTTCTATTCTCTCACCTTCTTCTGCTGCTTCCTTATTCTTCTTCATTATGTATAAATATAGGTGGTCCAAAATAGCAGATACATTTTCCTATTCTACATACATCATTGATAAGAATAAATGCTATAGAGGCTATGTGCATCCTAGAGTCTACACTAGCTTGTGAAATTTATTAATTATGTGTTATAAATGTAAGTTATTGTCTTCTTAACATTAAATTTAATTTTCACAATTCTTTAAGAAAATCAAAGGTTAAGTATGAAGTCCTCACCTATTATTCAAAAACTAATAATAGGGGAAGCCGGGATGGCTCAGTGGGTTAAGCGCTCACTTTGCAGCGCCGGGGACCAGGGATCGAATCCCGGCCCCGGCCCGTGCGGAACCATATGCTGAACTGGGAGCTCCCCCAGTTCAGTTCTCTCTCTGTCTCTGTCTCTCTCTCTCTGTCAAAAATAAAAATAAATAAATAAAAATATATTAAAAAAAAAAATAATAATAATAATAAATGGCTAGAAGTTTACTCTCAAATGAAAATGATCAACTGCATATTTAAAACAACAAAAGAATTTAAACAGGGAGGCAAAAGGATTGTGATAGTTAATTTCATGTGTCAAATTGACTATGACACCAGGTACCCAGATTGAACATAGTTTCTGGGTGTGTCTGCAAAGGAGTTCTGAGTGGTATCAGCACTTGAATTAGAGGACCGAGTAAAGAGGATTTTTCTCTCCAATGTGGGTGAATATCCTCATATCCATTTAGGACCTAAATATAACAACAACAACAAAATACTAGGCTAATAATAATAGCAATAACAATGCGAAAATAATAAAAGATGACACATTTTGGGTACTTATTTTCTACTTGGCACTATAAATTCTATATACTGATTAACTCATCTTCACAGAAAATCTAAGATTTAGTCAATATAATATATGTGTTATACAGATGAAGAAATCAAGATATTAAAAATTATATTATACCCAATATTATACACTTACAGAGAATAACTAGTTTAATGAAAAAACAATAATTAAAAGAAAGAATACATTTTTATCAGGATTTCAAGATTGAGAGACTCTAGAAGTCAATGTTGGAAGTACCAGGCACTTAGGTAAGTCACGGTATGGTGTTTTGGGGACAGGATTTAAGTGACTATCCAATACCCCATAGGTGGCCACTTATGTAAGGATATTTTGGTATCTATAAACAAGCACGGGGGTCAGTAATGGTCAAATGTCCCTCATAAAAAAAAGTCTTCACAAGGGATAACAAGTGCTGGAGAGGCTGTGGACAAAAAGGAACCCTCATACACTGCTGGTGGGAATGTAAACTGGTACAGCCACTATGGAAGGCTGTATGGAGATTCCTCAAAAAATTACGAATGGAATTACCATATGACCCAGCCATCCCTCTACTGGGCATCTACCCAAAAAACTTGAAAACCTTGATCTTTAAA
>PVKE010050160.1:0-11033 GCA_004027555.1 Craseonycteris thonglongyai | reverse complement strand
AGAAAAAATTACCAGTAATTTTTATAGCCTATAAAGAAAATTTAGAGTCACAAAATTCTGTTTAGAAGTGAACCTGTCTATAGAATATTCCCTTGACTTAATTAAAAACCGTCCACATTCACTGTTTAGAAAAATCAATATTGCTTTTGTATTATTCACTATGACAACTGGCGTAATAAAAAAAAAGGTTTATTTATTCTGATTATGAGAGCAATACATGGTCATTGTTATAATTCAGACAATTAATAAACAGAATATAGAAGAAAGTGATAAATGCCAGTAATTCCAATACCCAGATGGAACACTGCTAACATTTTAAGCATATATCCAGACTTTTTAATGCATATAACTCACATTTAAAAAACTGAGTCAAATATACATGTGGAATTATAATATGCATTTTCCATAATGCCACCTTATTAACATATTTCCATGCTTTTAATAATTAGAGCTACATCTTCCAACACTTTCATAGCTGCAAAACAATGCATAAGTAATTTCACAAACTCTAATGATGTACACTTTGATTTCTTCCTGATTTTTAACTGTTACGAACAATACTACAGCAAACATTCTTGTGTATCTTTTGTTCCTTAGTCTAACTTTAGAGGCCATTCCTAAAAGTAGAACTGTCACATCAAAAGATATGTATTTGGGGATGCCGGATGGCTCAGTGGGTTGAACACTCGCTTTGCAGCCCTGGGGTCTGAGGATTGAATCCTGGCTCTGGGCCGTGTGGACCCATATGCCAAACTGGGGTAAGCCCTATATTTGGTTTTCGCTGAGGTGAGCTTCCCATGTGGGAGGTTCCTAGCTTACAAGGGCGTGCCTACCATACAGGAGGCCCCTGGCCTGGTCCCTGCTCTGCGTATCCCTGCAACCACCTGTGGAATGAAACTATGTCAAAAACTAATAAAATACAACTATGGAGACTGCTCTGGGCCCTTCTACCTCCCCTCCCCCGTCAAAAATAAAAACAAATCTTAAAAAAACAACAACAACAAAAAAATATAAAAACAAATATATATATATATATATATATATATATTTGATTTAGAAAAGTTTTAGTTAAAATTTTTGTTTTTAGCAAAGTTATACATCACACAATTTAAAGGACTGACTAGGCCTGTACGATTTTTAAGACAATCAACCATTTCTTTGTTCTTCCCTACCATCTCCCCGGCTCTAGAAGCAACTTCTTTAAAGATTTTAGCTACATCTTTTGTGTTACCTCAGTATCACTATATAACATCCCCATTTGGCTTCTATTTTAGAAATTATCTAACTTTCTACTTGACAGTTGAGTATTTAGCAATTTTTATCTTATCATTTGTAGTTCTAAACAAATACATATGTGAGGGCTATCTGGAAAAAATCCAGCCATTGTCAATATAACAAGACTGGTTACATGGCTGGATACTTTCTGGACAGTCCTCATATTTCCCATTAACTATATACTAAATAAATAATTTTGAATGATTTCCCCCATCTTTGTCCCAACCATCTTTCATATGCATAGTAGAGTCAAGAGTCATTTTATACATCATATCCCTATCCTGACCCCTTTAACAACAAAATTTGTTTAAAAGAGGACATGTGATCCAAACTGGACCTATGACTGGTTTACTTCCCAGGATCTGTAATTTAGACAGGTTTAATCACTCTGGGTTGCTAGCTAGTGATATGTTAACCTGAAAGTTACTGGCAGTCATATCTGACCACATGGATTTAGGAGCAGAATGGTAGTAGCTATACAATTTCTACTTAGTAGAGATTCAGGAGTTACAATTGTATTTGAAGGTAGGGTGTGTGTGTTGATATTACAGGACTTGACTTAAGCTGCTACTAAACATACTGTTTTTATTTATATTATTACTTGGAGTGGCTTGAGAGATGAGGCTGATTTAGTGTACAAATTGGTTTGCACTGAGAAAGAATGGAATATATAGAGATAACAGTTTGTTGTCTTAAAAATCTTATAGATCTAGCTCTATGATAAATATTGTATTTATGCTAAAGGGGTATTCCATGAGTAAGTACCCTGTTATTTGCAACCAACCACATCCTTAAAAAACAGAACCAAAACCTATGTCGTGATATCCTTAGTCAATCTTGATTGTGATTTTCAAACTAATTCTGAGGCTGCTGCAAAGCACCAAAAAAACATAATTGGCCTTTTTCTCTCAGGCTGCTGGTTCATACTTTTCCTAGGGCAGGGAGATAGTTAAATGATACATGTGCTGATTGAAGTCTTTGAAGACCGTTTAGGCTAAATAGACAACAACATAAATGTAAACAGAAAGCAATGTTTGCTACATATAGGAGCAATAAAGATAATGCACTCAGAATTAAGAATTTGTCCTCATGATGAGCATAGAGTATGAGTGCTGAAGCTGAATGGTGGGCATTGGAAGTTCATTACAATGGGTACCTAATCTCTACTTTTGTTTAGAATGTTCATAATAAAATTAAAAAATTATCTTTACAGAGAAAAAAGATCACTGGTACTATATTTAAAGTACACTTTTAAAACACAGAGTAAGAAAATAAGAATGTAGGTAAACTATTCTAAATGAAAAGCAAGCAAAACAAATGAAAAATATACCTCTGTCTATATTTTGCTATTTTAAGGGGTTATACTTTAGAAGCACTGAAGATCATAAACAGCTTCTTTGTAAAAATAAGAATTAAAAAAACTCTTTATAGACAAGTAATATACAAAAACTAACTTCACTGCAATTTAAGGTATTAAGCCAACACGTGATACTTGACAAATTAAAAGAAATAAATGCTTTTTCCTTTATTTAAACTGATAAAAATAAGTACATATTCTTAAAAACAGGATTTACTTGCAAGATCTAGATAACTCACAGGTGTTCCTGGTGCTACTCGGGAAACAATCACAGGCATCTTCTGATCATATCCCCCCTTCAAAACAGAGCAAATCAAGTATTAGCAAAACAGAAACATCTTAATTTTTAAAAACTGAGTACAATATAAATTTTAGAGTACCTTTACATTGAATCCAAACCTTCCATTTTCATCAGGTTTCATTCTGATTAGAACAAGATTATCATGTGGAATACCACCATTAGGCTTAAAAAAACAAACAAACAAAAAAACACCAACTTGTAATTGTCTTCATTTATAGTCCATCCTTCATATATACATGAAGTATGCTTTTCTGTATGATGATATTTCACATATATGAAATCATACAATATATGGTCATTTGTTACTGGCTTCTTTCACTTACCATGTTTTATGCCTGCTCTTTGAGGATAAGTATAATTCCTACTTATCTTTCAAGACACAGGCTGGAGATGATCACTTCTGGGAAGTCTTTCCTCACCCCAACAGCAGTATTAGTTATTATCATTATTATTTTACTTTTGAATTCCCTATAATCACTTCTAATTATAGAACTGATATTGTCATCAAATTGTCTCATACTTGCTTGCTCTAGATCCCATCCTACCTTCCACCCTCAAGAATTTTGCTGTAGCAATTCTCTGCTCTCCTGCATTATGCATTTCCCCCATCCTCTGAGAAATAGTCCTATCCCTTAACTAACAAAAACAAAGAAACAAATACTCTCTCTGGATTCTACTTTCCCAACCTAGTACTGCTCCATTTCTTTCCGTTCTCTTGCTGCTAAACTTCTTGAAACAGTTGCCCACATTTGCTATCTTTATTTCCTCTAAACACATACTCCTGGAGTTGGGTTTTTATCCCCAACACTCCACCAAAACTGTTCCAATTAATGTCACCAAACATTTTCTTTTACATTGCTTCATCTTACTTGACTTACAAACAGTATTTGAAAAAGTTTGTTACTCTCTCTGACTTTCTTCCCATCAACCATCTGACTATCTTTCTGTCTGCATTTTCTCAATCTCCTTTGCTGGTTTCTTTCACCTTCTTCATGTTTACTATTCAGGTGACCAAATACTCAATTTCCTCCTTATTGATTTGTTCCTGTCTCATAATTTTAAATATTGTCTAGATGCCATCAAATCTCAAAGTCATAACTGTAGCTTGGATCTCTCTCCCCTCAACTCCAGTATCCTACCTCCAAATGGATTTCTAATAAGATACCTCAGTTTAACATGTCCCAAACTGAGTTCCTGATATTTCCACCCATACCTACTCTACCTAGAGCCTTTCATTTCTCAGTAAGTGGCAACTTCATTCTTCTAGTTGTTCTGGGCAAAAACCTTGCCGTTTGTTATCCTTGATTTTTCTCTCTCTAGTACTCCACACCCAATCTATCAGCACATTATGTTAGCTCTACTCAAGAAATATACCTGGAAAAGTTATATCTCATTACTTTTGCAGCCTCTACCCTGGTCCAAACCACCACTGACTGCCTAGAATACTTCTATACCTCAAACAACAATCTCTACTACCCTGGTTTCAGCCTATTTTCAATACAAGAACCTGAGTGATAATGTTCAAACTTAAGTGACCATGTTACTTCTCTCTTCAGATATGTATTCCGTTTGCTTCCTATCTCATTCACGGTTAAAAAATACAATCTTTATAAGACAAAGCTTTAAGATCTGGCCCTCTCCTATATCTGTCTCCTCCCCATTTGCTAATTTTGCTCTAGCCTCACTGTCTCCCTTGGTGTTTCTTGACCATATCACTCAAATCTTTGTACCTGCTATTCCCTCAGCTTACCAACATGGCTTATCACTAAATTTATCCCTGGCTTACGGTATACTATATAAAATTGTAACACTCTACTTTTGAAATTCCTTAGCCCATTCCTGTTTTATATTTCTCCCTATCTAATATGCTATATATTTAAATTATTTACCTTGTTTACTGTTTATCTCACTCTTATCCCCAGAATGTAAGTTCCTTGAAGGCAGAGGTTTTTTGTTTTTCTATTTTATTCCATTATATCCCCAAAGCTTATAATAATGCATGGTACAGAGCAGTTACTTAATAATTATTTTTGCATAAATGGATAAACAAACTAGATTGTTATTTAACAGCAGAGACCATGTCTTGTCTGTATTCCCACTATTCACCAAAGTATCTCAGCAGACAGAAAGACCTCAACAACTATTAACCAATGAATGAAAGAATGAAACAAGAGTATCACCATACAGATAGCACCAAAATTGCCATTTTTGGTGAGGATTTTATTCTCCTTTTGATGCATCTTGGTGGTGGAGTAAAGTGGCTGCCTATTGCCTTTCAACTTTAGATAACGTGGGATGGTTACCGGTGAAAATATGAGAGGACTATGGGTATAATAGCCACCAGAAACCTCCGGCACCACCAGTACCTGCTGTGGACTCTCTTCTCTCTGCATCTTACTTCATTTCCTGACATCCCTTTAAGGTTCCTGAAACGTACCCATAGTTTGTCTTTGTATTTTTTCATGAACACAGTATATTTTTAAAATTTATTGACAATCTCACTTTTGATGTACCTATTTACATCTACCTGAGAAAGCAATAAAAGTTCATAAATCAGAGAATTCTAACAATTTACCATTTGTTGTGGTAAAAGCATGTTCTCTAAAGCAAAAGTACAAATATAATTTACAAGTATATTTATAGAACAAAGAGTGATCATTACTCCAAGGACTTGTGCTCAATTTCAAAAGATTGATGACCATAATAAAGTCTTTGAACTCAGTGAATTATATAATAAACTTCATAGTATTTAATAGATTATTAACACTTGTTCTGGAAGTGTGTGTTTTCCAAAATTAAAATCTTCATAAATCTGTTATGAATTAACTTCTAGAGCAATGAACATTTTACAAATGATGATAAAAGGAAATCCCACAATTAGATATCATGGTATATTCATGAGCAAACATGATAAAAGTACTATAAAATTAAAAGAAAAAGTACTATAACTTACTGATAAAACATGTCACAGTACAAAAGAAATTTCATTTATGATTTAAAAATTTCAAAGAAATGTAAGAATATTCAAAACTACTTACAGTAGATTTTTCAGGAGAAGATGGAACATCAAATGTTTCATTGATATGGTTTTCTAGTTCTTGTTGAGAATGTGAACATTGAATTTGGTTCCAACTGTTTTTCTTTGATTGTTTGGGTGGTAAAGCTGGTGGCTGCCCATCTCCAGGGATCTCTTGTGATCTAGATAGGAAAAAATGGAAAAGAATAAATATTTTGGAAGATATCTTACAGAACTGTTATTTTAAAAGCTAGGATCAAGTAACTCAGATATTTACAATGTCTAGTAGAAGACAAGCTTTATATACCATATTTATTTCCTAGTGTCTCTGTTTAATGAAATACTTAACTTTGAAATTTAGCAAATTTAATTTTCTACTTTATGAAATATACAAATAATTCTACACATAATAAAATATACTCTAAGGGCATCCCTATGAAGATATTTATTTTAATATAGTATAACACTGAACACAACTTTCAAAAAACATTTTTTTAAAAGGATTTTCAGTGTAGTCATATGGGTAGCTAGGGAATAAAGCAGGCAAAGAGAAATCAGAACTGAAAGTTGAAACATTCCACAGATAAAACACATTATATCTAGAGAAGTTAAATGGTTGACTCAATTTATTTAGAAATAAAACGCGTTTCATGAAAAGTTATGAACTCAGTGCTATAACAAGGATCAGAAGCTGTGGGCAAGGGGGGGGAGGGGGAGGAAAGACAGGGCATCAAATATATGGTGATGGAAAGAGAAGTGACTCTGGATGGTGAGCACATAATGCAATACATAGACGATGTGTTGTAGAATTGTACACCTGGAACCTATGTAATTTTCAACAATCAATGTCACTCCAATAAATTTAACAATTAAAAAAAATGTATCAAGAAGAATGCTGAGATCACTGAAAAGACAAAACTGAATGAGACATTGTCAGAGTATGAATTAAGCAGAGAAAGGAAAACAGTAGTGCATAAGCCTCAATCTGTGACAGCAAGAATTAATAAAAAGAGCTAGGTATAATAGAGGAAGCTTCAAGGTAAAAACTGTAGCTTTTAAGAACAAGCAGAGTATATAGTTGAGTAACATTACTTGTGAGTTTTTCACAAAGGCCAGAAGGGGGAACCAGTGGTTCAACTTGTATCCTAGGAAGCATCCAAGAAGTTGTAGTGTTAAGGCAAGTGGAAAATGGTTCTTGATAGGAGCATTGACCATCACTGGGATTATTATTTATCCCTGAGATGGCAGGATGTCCTTTGAGGGAAATAAAAGAGTTACAGTTCATCAAGATAGATAGATATAGTTATCAAGATAGATAAGAGAGGTATAGCTGCTGTGTCACGCTCCATGGCTGCTGCTGAGGTACTTAGACACGATTTTATCCAGTTTCTGCTTATTTTTGTTTTCTGACAACAGATGCCTAACACACAAGCTATAAGGTCTTGGGGGAGTGGAACTGTATTAGATTACGTTACTGTTCAAAAATTAATCTCCACCCCTCTCTGTCTGACTTTAGGCTTGGCCCTTTGACTTATTCTGGCCAATGAAACATGAGTAGAAGTGGTGTGCATCACTTTTAAAAGGAAGCTTTATTTCCTCAGCCATGAGATTAGCCATGTCCCAAAGCAAGCACTGATGTTTCTGGGTTCTGGAAAGAACCAGACATGGAGTTGAGCCACAGTCCATTCATGATGTACATACATTGAAACAAACAAACAAACAAACAAACAAAAAACCTTTGTTGTAAATCACTGTAAGTTGGGATTAATTTGCTACTACAGAATAATTTAGCTCATGATAACTAACACAGAGATTACCGCCAGAGCAGCCTTAGACACGTATGATCTCCCTGGGAAGAGACGATGTGAACTTATTTAGAGGCTTGCTGCCAGAGATACCTACTTGATAGACAGGTAAGGGTAGCAAAGCTAAAAATTTGATTAGTGCCAAGGAAGTCAGCCAGGATTAATAATAAATGGCATAACAAACTCTATGGTCCTCCAGGGAGGTTTTTCTTAATGAGAATATTGTCCCTCTGAAATTTTATAAGCTAGTATAAAATCTAATAGTTAAATAAGCAGGTAAACAATAATGCTCACTCAGCCTAGCTTTCCTCATAGAATTCTGTAGGGCATAAAACACTCTAAATGATAAGCTTATAAGACTGCATCAGCGACATACCTCTCCTTTGCAGCAAAAGCTTCTTTGAGGTCTACCTAGATGGCCAGGGACTGCAGGTACCAAGCTTTACTAGTTTTTGTTCTAGTTTCAACTGCCAAGAACCCAAACCTCTAAGTTCAATATATTCAAGTAATGCTGGTACAGAAAAATGTTCTCAAAGATTAGAATACAGACATATACCTCAACCATGTTCTGCAGCAAGGGATTAGGACAGGTGAAGATGAACATCCTTTGGCAAAGCCTCACAGATGTGACATTTCTAAAAAGTTGATTAAAAGCCTCTAAGACTATAAAAACCAGAAGTCCCCCTGGACTTCCCATATAACAATCAATAGCTCTTATTCCTTATTTAGAGTTAAGTGCAAAGTGAACACAATTTTTTTCTAGTTTTGTACATAGCTGTCATACTAGTAAGCATTTAGCCTCAAAACTAAAGGTCTGGGGAGAAGAGTATAAAGTTGAGATTTGATGGGAACAGTCAGAGCAACTTCCTTTATTCTTGGTCTGCTAACAGTGTACATATAGTGCCAAATTACACAGATTTAAGCCTGATCTTCAATGCAATATCTAAATTAGCCGAACCTGTTGGGTATGGGTATAACAATAGTAATGCACAGTAGTAAGACAGACAGTACTGATGTTATGGGATGTTATGGCCAAACCTGTTGAATCTTTCTGGGGTTAAAGATTACGCATATATGGTCAAAAAAAAAAAGCTCCAGATGTGATATCTATTATGTACCTCTGATTAGGAATCACTGTCCTAAAACAGTGGTTGCAAACTCATGGCTTGTAGGACAATTTTGGCCAACATATATTGACCCATTCATTGTTTTTGTAAAATGTGTTAATTGACATTTAAAAAAATTACATACAAATCTAGATTTCCAGAATGAAAAATCTGGAAGCTTTGGAAAGAATGGACCTGTGTTAGAAGTTGTCAACCACTGGAAAAAGCCAAGTGGTAGCTGCTGCTTTTAAATGGACAATGGGCATCCCAGTCTATATAAATCCCACCCAGTGTTATCCCACCCAGTATAAATCCCACTTGCCAGACTCCAGTGGGTATTCCTTTAAACATTCATAGTTCACAGGAAGACACAGATAGGAAAGAAGTCCAAGCATACAGGTTCAGGCTGGCATATAAGCCAAATTCTAAAGCACAGGTAAAATGAATGGAGTGTAGACAAAGGATTAGCCAAGATTTAACAGAGGGAAAAAGAATAATTTTGGATTACAGAACAGAGGTTACCTGCCTTATCTCATTGTTTTATGTAATTTTCTTGTTAAAATAACTTCTCAGAGAGTGGTGGACAAGCTCTCCATATGCATGATTGCTATTAGGGTGAGTTGGTCTGGGAAGCTTCTACAAACTATGTATTCTCCCAGTAATCCTGTTGGCTCTCTTTTCCTTTATGTCCTTCCAACTTCCATAACCAAATTACTTCTCTCTCTTTCCCCCACCACCCCCATTACCACCTACCTATCTATCTAAAATACAGTCTAGAAAAATAATCAAGGATGTCAACACAGACTCCTGAAATTCATATTTTGGGCAGACTATCAATGACATTTTAAAGACATACTCCAAAAGAATTAACTTATTATAACAAATAACTTCCTTCTACATATCTAATGTAGAGCTGTCACATGTAATCAATCTATTACTCAATTAGCCAGTACGATAACTTTCATAGGTAAACCATGCATTATAATTAAAAATTATAATACATTTAAAGTAATGTTATGAAACAGATCAGTCTTAAAACATATGATTTCTAAGCCCCCCATGCCCTCCAAACAACGACAAAAATAACCTCAAACCAAAAACTACGTACTAAGTATAACAGAATGAAAAGACATCATGTGCTTGAGAAGAAAAATCAAGCAACATAGTGGAACATAGCCCCATTAGAAATGACAGTTGGCACCTTGAAAGAAGATACCTACAACTTAAAGAGAAGGCCAGTATCTACTACCAGGTGGTATAGACAGTGCTAGGGAAACAGAAACCAAAGAAAAATAAGTAGGGATCAGGGTTGTGCCTGGAGTCTTATAAGTAAAGGTAATCATTTGGCTTTAAAGATGGAAGTTGAAGGGGATGCTGGGATAGCTCAGCAACTGAGTGTTTGCCTTGCAATAATGAGGTCCAAGGTTCAATTACCTGCCCTAGCCTGTGTAAACACATATGCTGAACTGTGGTACAACTGGTAACCACCAGAATGGCATGGTGATGAATATGCTTGCCTTCCATGCAAGAGGCCCCCAGTTCAGTTCCCAACCTGTGTGGCCCCACATCCACCTGTGTGGAATAAAACCATGTGACAATTATTGATGTATAACTATGGAGATTGCTCTGGGCACTCCTCCCTTCTCTCTCTTACCTTCTCTCAAACAATAAAGAATAAGTCTTAAAAAAAATAGGTGGGAGTTGGAAAAAGATTTGTCATAGAAAGATTATAGATCATCCTAAAGAGATTATTTCAGTAATTTATAAAAACAAAACCAACCAACCAACCAACCAACCGAGCAAGATAAACCATGAAAATTGCGAATTAAAAAAAAAAAAAGTATGATGTTAAAGGATTTCTGGTCAAGATGGCAGAGTAGGTAAATGCTGTGCTTGTATCCTCTCATGACCACATCAAAATTACAACGAAGCCACAGAACCATCACTGAGAATCGCCTGAAGCCTAGCTGAAGCTAAGTCCTACTTCTAAGGACTTACAGAAGAAGCTACCTTGCAACTGGTAGGAGGGGCTGACATGTGGAATGAGCTAGTCCCTCACCTGTGTGTGACCCTTAAAAATCAGGAGGGGTGTCTAGGCTATGGATGCTACCCCACTCCTCTGGAGAAGCCAGGGGTCCCAGTCCCACTTCAAGCTCCCTAGCCCAGGTTTCCA
>PVKE010050159.1:0-11034 GCA_004027555.1 Craseonycteris thonglongyai | reverse complement strand
ATATTTATTACGGTTTACAATACTGACTTCTTAATTTAAATAGAATTATTGTTATTCCTAATATATTTGTAATACTGTCCCTTATTTTTCTCTCAGTGTAATGACCGCAGTTTAGAGATCTGTTGCCGAGAATGCTCATTTATCAAGTAAATAGATAGGTAAGAAAAGCAATTTAATTTAAAACAAAGAAAAGGTACTTCCATTTTAAACAGAAGAAAAATTGAAACTCAACGTGGTCACCGAGGATAAATAATATTGATTGATATTAATACTGTTAATACAAAAGAAAAGAAGCTACCGTATGACACTACCAAATATTCAGCTAACTGACTGTGTTCTTCGATGAGTAGAGTCGTAACTGTTGTGTTCACGTGTTGCGTCCGGTGACAAGTGTAACACATAAGTCAAAATGTATTGTCTGGGTGGGCGGAGATCACAGTGTCAGGCTGTCAGAATTCTAGGAATTTATGACCTTGGCAAATTCCCAGAATGCATTAAACTAGTGCTAGAAAGTTTTGTCTTCTACAATCGCTTCAAAGTCCACGGTACACGGAATTCCACCCCAGACATTGCGAGCAATCGACGATCGACCAAAATTGGCCTCGTGATCGACAGGTCTACCGTGTTCGACTTTTGGCCACCCCTGCTTTATACCGCCATGACTGTTTGGTAATTACAAATTTGTACTTAATCTCTTTTCTTTCTTCAGCCACCCTCAACTCCCCTTTTATTTGCCAATCCTCAAAATGTCCTCTGTATCTATGAGTTTATACAGTTTGTTTATATCGTTCTTTAGATTCCACTTATAAGTGAAATCATAGGCATTTGTCTGATTTACTCCACTCAGCACAATACGTTTTAGGTCCATTCATGTTGTTGCAGATGGCAAGATTTCATTCTTTTTTATGGCTGAGTAATATGCCATTGTACATATGCACTGTTTCTTCTTTATCCATTCTTCTGTTGATGACACTCAGGCTGCCTCCATGTTTTTTGCTACTGTAAACAATGTTTCAGTGAACATATGGATACACAAATCCCTTCAAAGAAGTACGGTATTTTAAATTTCTTCAGATCAATACCCAAAACTGGAATTACTGGGTTCTTCTTTGTTTTTTGTTATAGACTTCATTTTAGTCTATTTTGGGAAAGCTGGGATGGCTCAGCGGGTAAAGCGCTCGCTTTGAAGCCCCGAGGACCGAGGGTCGAATCCCGGCCCCGGCCCATGTGGACCCACATGCTGAACTGGGGAGTGCCCCCAGTTTAGTTCTTGCTGGGACCTATGTGGGAGGCTCCCGGCCCAGTTCCTGCCCTGCGCAGCCCTGTGCCCGCCTGTGGAGTGAAACTATATGGAAAACTAATGTCAACTATGGAGACTGCTCTGGGCCCTCTCCCTTCTCTCTCTCTCTCTCTGTTTCTGTATCTCTCTGTCAAAAATAAAAAAAAATATCTTAACAACAACAACAAAATAATAAAGTCTATTTTGTCTGATATAAGTATTGCTACCCCAGCTATTTTTGTTTGTTTCTATTTTCATGAAATATATTTTTCTATTTCTTTGCTTTCAGTCTGAAAGGTGTCTCTTGAAGGCCACAAATGTAAGGGTCCTATTTTAGCCTTCACCTGCTCTATGTCTTTTGATTGCGGCATTTACCCCATTTACATTTAAAATAATTGTTGACAGGTATGTAGTTATTGCCATTTTATTACTTGTATTTTTTATCCTTTTCTTCTTCTTAAAGAAGTCCCTCTAACATTTCTTGTAATACTGGTTTGGTGATGGTAAACTCCTTTCGCTTACTCTCCTCTGGGAAGTTTTTATCTGTCCTTTGATTCTAAATGATAGCTCTGTTGGGTAGAATAATCTTGGTTGTAGGTCCTTGCTTTTCATCATTTTGAATGTTTGGTGCCAAACCCCTCTGGCCTGCAAAGTTTCTGTTGAGAAATCAGCTGACAGTCTTATGGGACTTCCCTGTAGATAATTAACTGCTTTTCTGTTGCTGCTTTTAAGATTCTCTCTTTGCCTTTAACTTTTGGCATTTTAATTATGATGAATCTTGGTGTGGGGCTTTATGGATTCATCTTGTTTGAAACTCTTTGAGCTTCCTGTGCTTGTATGGGAAGACCCTCCCCCCCTCCCCCCCAAAAACAAAACAAAAACAAACAAATAAAAAAACAAAAACCAACCCAACCTGGAATCATCTGGAGGCAGGCCCCTTGTAGTAGAGGCTTCCCCTGCTAGGTGAGTATTCTAGGAACCCACCTGCATCTGTACACCAGCTGGTGGTGTTGTGACAGGTTACGTTCAGCTTCAGTCAGTCTTTTTTGTGGCAAACAGGTCAGTGGTTCTTCTACCATGCTAATGCACCTGTCCACAGTATGCTGAGTGTTCAAAAGTTTTTGACCAAAAATGGCATGAACCCCATGCCCCACTCTCCCTATTCACCCTATCTCACCCTGAGCAACTTACGTTTTTTCTCTAGGTAAAAAAAATTTCTCAAAGGGAATGTTTTGCCAATGTGGAAGAGGTGAAACAAAAAATGGCAGAAGCACTAAAAGGATCAAAAGCAAGGAGTTCAAAAACTGTTTTGAGCAGTGGAAAAAGCATCTCTGTAGGTGTGTTGTTGCATCAAACAGAGAGGACTTTGAAAGTGACTGAAGTTTAAATGTGCAAATAAATACACAATTTTTTTATAAATGAATTCTGGGTTCTTTTTTTTTGCTCCCCCCACCCTCCAATCCTGCCCCTATATGTCTATTCTCTTTGCCAGGGTAGGGAAGTTTTTCATCATTATTTTTTCAACTCCTTGTTCTCTCTCTCTCTTTCGCTCTTATCCTAGGGTGCCCCTATGATGTTGGCACGCTTGATAGTATATCAGAGGCTTCTTAAATTATCCTCATTTAGTTGGATTCTTTTTACTTTTTGTGGTTCAGATTGGGTGTTTTTTGCAACCTTAACTTCTAAATCACCATTTCGATCCTCTGCTTCACTTAATTTAACATTGATTTTCTCTACTGTATTCTTTTTAAAAATTTTTTCATTGTGTTTTGACAGAGAGAGAGACAGAGAGAAGGAGGAGGGCCCAGAGCAGTCTCCATAGTTGACAGCATTAATTTTCCATATAGTTTCACTCCACAGGTGGGCGGGGTGCTGTGCAGGGCAGGAACTGGGCTGGGAGCCTCCCACATAGGCTCCGGCAAGAACTGAACTGGGGGCACACCCCAGTTCATCATATGGGTCCACATGGGATGGGGCAGGGATTCGATCCTTGGTCCCCAGGGCTGCAGAGTGAGCACTCAACCTGCTGAGCCATCCCGGCTTCCCCTCCTCTAATGTATTTTCATTTCAGTTATTGTATTCTTTATTTCTGACTAGTTCTTTTTTGTGTTTTCTATTTCCATTTTTATGTTTTCTATCTCTTTGTTGAAGTTCTTCCTGAGATCATTGAGCATCTTGATAACCTTGGAACTCTGATTCTAGTAGATTCCTTGTCTCCATTTTGTTTAGTTTTTTTTTCTCTGGAGCATTGTTTTATTCTTTCTTTTGGGACATGTTTCTTTGTTTCCACATGTTGGCTACCTTCCTGTGTTTGTTTCTGTGTATTAGGTAGAGCTGCTATGTCTCCCGGTCTTAGTAGAGTGGCCTTATGTAGTAGGTGTCCAATGGGGCCCGGTGATGCAGTCTCCCTGGTCACCATAGCTGAGTGCTCAAGGTGTGTTCCTCCTGAGAGGGATCTCAATGCAGGCCAAGTTCACCTGAAGCCTGTGTCCTGCCTGGGGTCACTTGGCATGAGCCACAAAACAATCTGCTGATGACTGCCACCTGTGCTGGGTCTGGAGGTGTCCAGAAGTGGCCAACCTCCACTGTTGGCAGTGGCCAACAGAGGTTGGCCGCTGCCAATGCCAGGCTTGGGCAGCTTGGCAAGAGGTATAGGGCTTGTTGAAGCCAGATGTTGCTTGTATGGAGTTTTTGAATCTTTGAGAGATTTTAGGAAAGTCTGCAATATGAGCCAAGAGAGGTCGTTTATTTTAAAAAAAAAAGGCTGCAAGAAGACAGGAAGTATCAGTCACCTGTTGGCCAAGTCTGCAAGTTGGGGGAGGCAAGGTCTCAGGAAAAAATCAGGGTGGGGTCAGTAGCGTTGGTTAGGTTAATGGATTTGCAGATATGGCACCCACCTAACTATGCAAACCAAGAGGAGGGGTGGGGGTTAACAAAGGAACAATGGCTTCTGCAAGTACTTCTGTTGGAGAAAGCTGCCCTTCCAGCCTTGGCCCTGAAACCAGACAATTCAGTTTCTCTTTGTGTGTCTGTGGCATCTTTTAAGCTGCTTCCTGAGTGCTGGAGCTCAGAGCAAATGAGTCCGTCAATGAGTAAGTCTGTGTGTTGGACCTTTAGAAGGAATGCCTAGGGCTGTAGTGGCCCTTGTCTCATTCAGGCACAATCTCTGTTGGTTTTTACAGTCAGAAGCAATGGGGACTTCTCTTTCTGACACTGAAACCCTCAAGATATCCCTCCCAATTTTTAACTGCCAGACTCTCATATTGCACTTCTGCCCCACCTCCCAGTCTCAAGGTGTCTGCTTCTGTATAACTTTAGTTGTAAGGCTTCATTCAGTTCAGCTAGACTTTAGGTGATTCTTAGTGATGGTTGTTCTGTAGTTTAGTTGTAATTTTGATGTGGTCATGAGAAGAGGCGAGCAAGATGTTTACCTACTCAACCAACTTGACTGGAAAATTTAAAATTTTCAATGAACTTTGGAGTTTTGATTACTACACAAGTCTGAATATTGTAATTGCTGAAATGTCTGTGGGACTAGAGGAGCTTGAAAAATCTATGAGATCTGCTTAAGATTTCATCTAGGGACATTTGAAATTAATCCTCAGAAAGATGTGAATGGAGATACTTGGGAAATAATATTTTTTCTTTTTGTACCTAGTAAGTTCTGCTTATTCTATAAAATACACCCTGAAAAGAAATCCCCTCACCAACTCCTCACAGTTATTATCCTGACCAAGGAAAGACAAAGGAGGTAACTGTGTTACTTTGCTAGGGCTGCCATAACAAAGTGCCATAAGATGGAGGCTTGGGGAAGCCGGGATGGCTCAGAGGGTCAAGCGCTTGCTTTGCAGCCCCAGGTACTGAGGATTGAATCCTGGCCCCAGCCCGTGTGGACCCATATGCTGAACTGGGGAGTGCCCCCAGTTCAGTTCTCACCGAGGTGAGACCTCGGCCCAGTTCCTGCCCTGTGCAGCCCTGTGCCCACCTGTGGAATGAAACTATGTGGAAAAACCAATGATGTGCAACTATGGAGACTGTTCTGGGCCCTCCCCATTCTCTCTGTCTGACTCTGTATCTCTCTCTCTCTCTTTCTCTGTCAAAAACAATAAAAGTAAATCTTAAAAAAAAAAAAAGATGGAGGCTCAAACAATATAAATTTATTGTTTTACATTTCTAGAGTCTATACTCATAAGTCTGAAATCAAGATATTGGCAAGGTTGGTTTCTTCTGAGACCCCTCTCCTTGGCTTGTAGTTGTCTATCTTCTCCTTGTGTTTCACACAGTTTTCTCTGTGTGTGTGTGTCTGTGTCTAAATATCCTCTTCTTAAAAGGACACCAATCACATTGGATTAGGGACCCCCATATGACCTCATTTTAACTTGATTACCTGTTTAAAGATCCTGTCTCCAACTACAATTACTCTCGTCTTCACTACTCCCATTAAAATCATTGATGATTTTACTATCCTTTCAATTGTGTTTAAAATACAACTCATAAAAATAAAGAATAAATACATGTAAAATTTATTAATTCCTTAATGAAGAAATCAATAAGATGATAAAGCTGATTCTAAGAGCACTATAAGAAGCATATATATAATTTTTTTTTTTAAAGTTAGGATTGCTAGGTTAGGTACAAAACTGGTTAGTGTCCTACAGGCCATAAAACTGTAATCTTTGGGGATATCTCATTCCTACAAAGAAATCTATAATTAACATGTAACTTTACAGTGTCTGGGTTCTAATCGATAAATAGCACAATCAAATAGGTACATTCTTCTAGATAACTAAGTGATCTGTGGGTAGGGCTTGTTAACACATGCTCCAGTATGACATTGAAGAGACACATTATCTCCATACATCTTATTTCCAAGTTTTTGATAATGTGTCTGAACATTTATTAATACTTGGGCCTCGCAGTTTCCTGTGTTCATATCCTTTGATAACTTTGTTCCCCATTTAACCAAGCTCTACCTCTTCTGACTGTTTGTTCTTGTTTCCCAGACCACATCATAACCAATCACCATGACTTCTCCATTACCTCAGTTGTAAGCATCTCGCTTTCTATTCACCATCTCCTATTTTTTCCAACCCAGGTCCTCTAGTTTTCTAACTCGGATTTTCCAACTGCAATAGAAGTGATATCCATTGATGCCAACACCTCTGCATGTCTCTTATCACCCTCTTGTCTTCACACCCCTCATGATCCAGTTTAAATCCCACGATCAATCTTTATAAGCACTTCATTTTATTCTTTAAAGATTTATTTTATTGTTTGGGAGAAGGTAAGAGAGAGACAGAGATAGAGACACAGAGAGAGAGAGAGAGAAGAGGGGGAGGACCCAGAGCAGTCTCCATAGTTGTACATCATTAGTTATGACATAGTTTCATTCCACACAGGTAGATGTGGGGCTGTGTGGGGCAAAACTGAACTGGGGGCCTCCCACATGGGAAGTGAGAACTTTGCCAGCATCCTGGTGGTTAGCAGTTATGCTGCAGTTTAGCATATGGGTTATACACGGGCTCGGGCTGGGTTTTGATCCCCAGACTTCATGATTGCAAGGCAAGTCCTCAACCTGTTGAGCTATTCCAGCATCCCTAAGCACTTCCTTTTAGAGACCATTGAATTCTTTGCTCATTTCTCACTTTGTCCCTCTCCCTTGGCTCAACCACAACCATAATTAAATGCAGTTCTCCTATTTTGTGTCTGTTTCTGGGCAGCTGAATATTGCTTGCAGAAAACATGGACATATTAACTTCTCTCACTTGAAATTCATGATCACTAATCTCATGTGGACCCTCAGTGTTGGCATGTACTCAAACTACATTTCCCATTTGTGTCCATTCTTGTTTCCATTCTCCTAACTCAGGGATTGGTGAACCTTTTCTGTAAAGGAACAGATAGTAAACATTTTCAGATTCTTGGGCCATCACAGCTCTCAAATAAATACTCAGCTCAGTAGCCACATTGTGAAAGTAGACATAGACTCTACATAAATGAATGAGGTGGCTGGTAATTTGCTAATCCCAATGCCTTAGATCATAAAACATTTCTTCTCTCTCCTCAAATTTCCAACATCTCCTTCACCATCCCTACTGTCTGCTGAAGTTCTATTTCACTGAGAACATAGAAGCAAACAGAAAATAAAGTTCATGAACGCCCACCACATCCACTCATCTGAGCACACCTGTGCCCATTTGCTTTCTCTCCCATTACTGTGGACACGCTGATTTGCTCCTGGGTAAAGCCAACCTGCTCAGGAGCTCACAGATTCCAGAACACTCCTGCAGCACTTCCATATTTTCTCTTCTATCATCAGTTTTTCCTCCCTGTTGAGTTGTCAACATAAAAATAGAATAACATTTTTTAATTTCTTGACCCCACCTACCCATGTAGTTACTTACTGTCTCATTTCTCTCCTTTTTTTTTTGCAGTGAAATTCCTTGGAGTAACCTATTTTACGGTTGGATTTCTGTCCTTCAATTCTGTCAAACTGCTGCAACCACATTGCTGTCCTCTCTATCACTCCACTATACCTTCTCTGTCGGCAGTCCTCTGTGACTCCACAGTGCCATGTCCAATGACCACTTGTAGTCCTCAGTCCTCTCAATCTACTATCACAATACAAGTATCCCTCCTCCATAAAACCCTGAGTTGTAGTTGTTGTTTTTTCAAGTTGGCTTCAGAACATGAGACTTGGCTTTTCTCTTGCTTTTCTGGCTTCTTCTGTGAGCATTCCAGGCATCTTTCCATTTCAGAGACTTTGTATTTGCTGCTCTACTCCGAGTGCTACTTCCCAGGTGACATGGATCTCTCCCTTGCCCTTTATTACTTAGTAAATGTCACCTTCTTAGTGAGGCTTCCTGTGGTCACCTATCCACAATCACAACCCCCCAACCCAATCCTTCCTGGTCCCTTTCCATGCTTTATTTTTCACTTGATGCTTAGCTCCATCTAACATACTGTTTTATGTACTGTGCCATGCTTATCTTGTTTAGTCTCTGTCTCCAAGAGTGTGAACTACTTAACTATCTTACGTAGGTTGTGTGAAGGTCAACTGAAGCAGATCTTTATAAAATCTAAAAACAGAAGTTATGTTTTAAAAGCTGCTTATATGTTGGGGAAACTGAAAAAGATCAGGCCAGGCAATAGATTTTTAAAAAACGTTTTCTGTAAAAAATTTAGGAAGCAACTGAACTCCTTTCAAGCATGTTCTAGGGAGATGCAGACTTCTTATATGTCCTTTCTGAGTCTTTGGGTATTTAACATTCTCCCAGATTAGCAAGCCTGAGACTCCTCTGTTCATACTCTTTTTGGGAACCAAAGTATTAGCCCCGTGATTCCTTTTGGAAATCACATTCTAGACAAAAAATTAACATCCAAGTTCTTCTGTGCAATTCTAGAATCATCTTTCTATGGCTTAGAAAACCCCATTCGGTGCTCATAAACTCGGTCCATGGATATTTGAACTGCACCAGAAAAATTTAATTCAAATGGGCTATGTCTGTTTATGTAATATGTCCATCTAGGAGCAGGTTTCTCTGCTTTCTGAGTTTGCTTTGGGGTATGGATATGAGAGTCTGGCTGGGTCCTCTATGGCAAGCCTATGTTCCAATGCCATTTTTATTGGCAAGAACTTTATTATGCCAATCTAAATGGACTGATGAAATGATTTTGAAAACAATCTTGACAGGTAATCAATAATACAGGTCTGACTTTACGTAGATCAGCTTTCTCACTTGCCATCTAGCAATCCAGGCTGTCAATCATAACTTGAGAACACTCAATGATTTCTATCCTACTATGAAGAGCAGCCCAAGCAGCAGAAATGCAAATATAAGTAAGTAAATGAATAAATAAATAATAAAATTTATAAAATAAAATAAAATAAAATAAAAAGGTTGACTTCAAGCTGGAGAAGCAAACATCTTTTCACTCAAATATCAGAACGGGAGGCTGAAAGAGTGGCTTTATGAGCAGGATGTAATCTGTGATCCCTAGAGGCAAACCACCTGGATGCACTATCAATTACACTTCCCATTTGGCCCTGCTTGTTTCTGGTGTTAGAGGATACCTCCTGGAGCACTTGCAGATGTGGTTTTGGGTCTACCAAGATTGAACCAACCCATCAATTCAGTGCAAGAATTACTCAAAGAGGTTGCAGGAGATTTTTTGCCCAAATAGCCTTTGAGTTGACTGCGTTTTTCAGTTTTCAGTTGACTGTGCCTACAGTAATATTTCTGATTCTTCTGGTCCTTTGGTTGAGCTCACTGATAAGCTATTTGATGAATTTTCTAGGTTTTCTCTCATCTTGCCCACTAATAAAAGATTACTAATAAGTCATTTGTGAGTAATGTATTTACCTACTAGATTCCAATGATTGTACCTCTGTAGCCCTTAGGGTTCTTCATCAACAATAGAAAGCAGGGCCTACTAATTTAAATAAAAGGGCATGTATTAGGAAGGCGCTGCTTCTACAAGCTAGCAGGGCTGAGAAGGCAGAGTTGGCAGCATGCAGAAACCAAAGGACTCCAGAGGAACAAAAGACAGAAAGCAGACAATCTCACAATCCAGAGTCTGGTCAGGAGGTCACCCTTACAATAAAGGGTCTCCCACATTCTCTTCTTCCTTCTGTCATTCTCAAAGTCAGAAGTCATAAGAGACTCTTTTGATAGACATGAAACAGTGGTTGGGGGTGGGAGAGAGGAAGAATCTGGCTCCCTCCGATTTTGATAATGGAAGACATACTTTACCATTAATATTCTACCCCATGGAGGATAGATGAATCCCCAAGAAAATTGGGAGTGTTGTTAGCAAAGTGAGTGGACACTAGCAGCCAGATATAATGCTTCCTGCTACAGTACACTACATATCGTAACCAAGAACCTGAGAGTACAAATCACTGACAGTGTTAAACTAGAACTATAATCTTATATACATTAATTCCTATGTAATGCCCTATAATTATTAAATGCATTTTAAATACTTAACTGTACTAGCAATTTACTGCTATGTAACAAATACTCCCAAACTTAGTGGCTAAAAGCAACACGCATTTATGATCTCAGAGTTTCTTGGGTCAGCAGTCCAGGCATAGCAGAGTGGGTTCCTCAGCTGTGAGGTCTCTCACCAGGCTGCAACCAAGGTCTCAGCCAGGACTAGGGTCCATTTGAAGTCTTGACTGGAGAAAGAATCCTATTCCAAGTTCACTTACATGGTTGTTGGTGTGATTCCTTTCCTTAAGGATTGAAAGAACTGAGGCTCTAGGGCTTGCTGGTGTTAGATGAAGGTCATCCTCACTTCTTTGCCACGTGGGCCTCTCTGACATGCCAGCTGCCTTCATGAAAGCCAGCAAGAGAATCTGCTAGGAAGAGGAAAAGTTACAGACTTTTGTAACCTCCTCACAAATGTGATAGCCCTCAGTGGTGCTATTGATGGGAAGCAAATTGCTCAAGGAGTGGGGATTATCAAGGCTGTGAATACCAGAGACGATTTGGGGTCATCTTCGTGGCTGCCTACCACATAAACACAACGACTGTGCCATATGTGGGCTGGCTGATAAATTTTTCCTCCAATGTAATATTTTTTGTTACATTAGACATATCTGGATATAACTGGTTCCATGTAATCACATGGTATCTTCCCTCCATCATTCTTTTTTTTTTTTAAGATTTATTTTATTAATTTTTGACAGGCAGAGAGAAACAGAGACAGAGAGAGACAGAGAGAAGGGGGAGGGCCCAGAGCAGTCTCCA
>PVKE010050158.1:0-11034 GCA_004027555.1 Craseonycteris thonglongyai | reverse complement strand
TTATTGAGTGTGTCCATAGGTCTCTGTGTCTTTGTAACTTTCAGTTTTATATTCCACCTATAAGTGAGGTCATATTTTTCCGGATTCTTTCATTCTGACTTATTTCGCTTAATAAGATGGTCTCTAGGTCCATCCATGTTGCCAGAAATGACTGTATTTCATCATTTCTTATCGCTGAGTAGTATTCCATTGTGTAAATATACCACAAAAAGATATATTTTTTAAAAGCTCAACTTTACTAGCTTTTAGGGAAGTGCAAATTAATACCACAATGAGATAACACCTCATACCTGTTAAAATGGCTATCATTAATAAGACAAATAGGAGATGCTGTGGAGAAAAATGAATTGTCGTACACTATTGGTGGGAATGTAAATTGGTACAGCTACTGTGAAAAAGAGTATGGAGTTTTCTTTAGAAATTAAGAATAGAACTATTACATCTCCAGCAATTCCTCTTCTGGGTATCTACCCAAATAATCAGAAAACATTTACCCATAAAGATATACATATCTCTGCGCATGTCAGGATAGCTCAGTGGTTGAGCAGTTGCCTTGTAATCGCAAGATTCGGGGCTCAATTCCCAGCCCTGGCCCATGTACCTCGATATGTACCTCGATATTCATTGCCTCATTGTGTGAATGGTGGTCAGGACATGTAAACAACCAAAGTGTCCTTCAATAGATGATTGGATAAAGAAGATGTACATATACACAATGGACTATTACTCTTCCACGAAATAATGCCATTTAAAACAACATGAATGAATCTTGAGACTATCATGCTAAACAAAATAAGTCAGAAAATTTTGAGAACCACATAACTTCACTCATATGTAGAATATAAAATTGAAAACAACAAAGGAACAAGACAAAGAAACAAAGACTCATGGACACAGACAGCAGTTTGGTTGTTACAAGAGGAGGGGTATCAGAGGAGGGGAGGTCAAACCTATGGTGAAGGAAAGAGAACTGATTCAGGGTTATAAAACATACAATGCAGTATGTAGATGATGTATTATAGAAATGTACACTTGAAACCTATATAATTTTACTAACCAATGTCACCAAAAAAAATTTAATTAATAGATAAGTAAATAAAGTAGCAATAAAAAATAAGTTAATCTATTGGGTAAGCAGTATTCATATAACTAAACACAAGTTATGTAGTAAATAATAAAAGCTAAAGGATACCAGGATGGCTCAATGGGTTAAGCACTCACTTTGCAGCCCCGGGGCCCAAGGATTGTATCCTGGCTCCAGCCTGTGTGGACCCATATGCAGAACTGGGATGTGTTTCCCATGTGGGAGGCCCCTGGTTTGGCCCCCAGCTTGAGGGGACATGCCTCCCATGCAGAAGGCCCCCCAACCCAATTCCTGCTCTGTGAGTCCCCTTCCCCCTATGTGAAACGAGACTATGTTGAGGACTGATGATGAGAACTGATAACCTACAATTTTGGAGAATGCTTTGGACCCTCCTCCTTCTCTCTGTCTCTGTCTCTCCCTGTCAAAATAATAAAGTAAATCTTTAAAAATATATTTTTTTTCCTCAGCCTATCTATTTTTGCCTACTTTTGGTTTTATAAAACTGGAAACTTTCACGTAATCTGTCTTACAACAAACTGCAGGATATTGTCTATTTCTCAATCTCTTACTTAAAACTTTGAGTAAAATTATACAGCAACATAGTGTCAGTAAATCAAATCATTAAAAAAGGAAGCAAAGACAAAATAGTTAAAAAGAACCCACATATACAAACAGACATATACACATGTTTTTGATAAAGATACATGCTTATTGTATTTCTAATATGTATTTCCTTTAGGTTGACAAGTAAGCTAGGCTTATTAAAAAGGAGAGTTGTTAATGCTTTCAGGAGTGGAAATGATTACCTCACCAATGCTTTCTGTTGCTATGGCACTGGAAAGCTGGATTTTATTGAGTCCCAGGGATCCCAGTGGAGAAGAGCATAATTAATTCTTCACCATCAAATGCCTATGTTAAAAGACCCTGAGAATACAAGAGTGCCTAATAGCAAATGGCATCCAATACTTCCTGAGCAATTGTCTGAGGCTACCAAGGAATAGAGGATTTCTTTAACCTTAGAATTTCTGTATGAAATGAAAGAGACAGGTCAGTGTAATTTTCTTCTCTTAAACATTAAAGTTGCCAGGCACTTACAGGGTTAAAGACTTCTCAAGACTGATTATAAGGAGAAAATTACATATAAAAATTTAGACCTGTTATCTCTTTTTGTGTGGGACTGAGTAAAGAATGGAGACTAGTTCTCTAGTTAAAGAATATACTTTCCTTTTAATTTAAGGCAGTGTAAAAAATTTTTATTTGTTATTGGGGTGACATTGGTTAGTAAAATCACATAGGTTCCATGTGTACAATTCTACATTACATTGTCTATGTATTGCATTGTGTGCTCACAACCCAGAGTCATCACCATATATTCCATCACCATATATTTTAACATCCTTCACCCTTCCCCCACCCTCTAAAATTTTTAAAAAGCATGAACTTGGAGATTATGATGGTATAAATGGTGATAATCTGAAAATAATTTCAGTAATACTTAAGCTATGATGGACAATTTTCACAAGCCAGACAGCATGCTGCATCTTTAGACACATAAAATTATTTTACTTATGAGATTATAACAATGACAATGGCACAATCATGGTGATTTTATTAATTGGATACAATCTGCTAAGATGAAGAATTCTGTGTCAAAAAAATGTTCACTTGCCTAAAGCTGCACAGTTCGTAAGGTCTAGATATTTTTAACAACAGCCATAACAGAATAAATCTAAGTGTTTTCACTATTAGGTTTGTTACTTCCCAGGGCTTGAAACCTAATTTTATAATTTATACGTTTTTGCAGTTGGGAAAGTTACATAAACTCTGAAAATTTTTAATGATAATATGAATTTCAAAGCTATTATTATTAGGTTAAAGTGGACATATATTATCTAAAAATTATAGTGCCTATAAGTGTTTAATAAATATTAATCTTCATAGCCCATGTCTTAATATTGTTCTATGTTGTTTTAGGCAAGTAAATTTGATAATTGTAGTATAAACTAAGATTGTTTATAAGACTCAGTTTCGGAAAAAGAACATGGCCTCATTATTAGGTACACAGCAAACAAACCAACAATATACAACAATCAAAATCCACGTAATTGTATCATTTATTGCAGAAATAAACTGCCACAAGTGATGTAAAAAATACAGAATAGCATATGTATTCCTTTTTAGTTTTTATAATGAGAAGCTTTTTATAAATGTGTATCTTGCATTTTTTAAAGTAAAGAATGATTTTAATTAATAGCATTCTAAAGGGGATTTTTAGTGATAAAGGAGCATTCTGTTAAATTACTCATTTCTTTTTCTTGTTTCTACTGTTACGACTTAAAGAACATAGTTTGGTAATCAAAGAATATTAATTTTACTTAAAATTGTATGTTAGCTGTGAAACAAACTGGAGTGACCATTTAGTGCATTTCTCTTCTTTTCCAGGTAGGTAAAATATAGCTCAAAAATAAGAGATAAGTAGCTGAGGGTCATACCACTAGTTTGTAGAAAAGCTGGACCAAATGACTCTCTTCCAATTTCCAATGCTATGTTTAGAAAAATATATCTCACAAACTCAGAATTTCTATCCTCAATATTTCAGCTTTTATATATTTTTCCAAATAGCTAATAAAGTCTGTTTTGTTCAGGTCAATAATCTGTTCTGTTGAATATAAAAATATCACTTTATGGGAAAATAATGTATTATCATGATCAATTTAATCAAGTTTTTATAATGATTTAGGCACATTATGTTCTTAGGCAAAATAGTTCATTATTTTAACTCACTAATGGGCCTGAGAGTCAATAGTTTTGTTCAGGTAAACATAGATTAACCCTGACATTAACAGCCTGAAGGACATTAAATTGTTCCCAAGGTCTTACAGTTATTCTCCAAGGAAGTTATATTTCAAGAAATGTTCTCAGAGAAGTAAACAAAAGAGGCCTAAGGGAAATACTACTCCTCTCCTCTATTTTCCAAGCTTTCACCGACTTGATTTTTCTCACATAGTGTTATGATCCACTCAAGGGTATCATCTTTTTAATGATTTTTGGTTCTGATTCTTAACCTAAGGATATTCATTTAAGCCTCTCAGGAGTTTAAAGGTAAGTTAAATATGACTGCATTTATTCCAGAAATACTTCTGGGGTTTTTTGGAGTCACAATGTTAATTTACAATAGTGAACTCACACAAAATTTGAGTAGTATGCAGGAAATATTAAAATTCACTACATGATTAGTTTATCTTAAACCGATGACCTATAGATAAGTGGATATTGGCAGAAACACTGATATTACTATAGTTACAAAAAAACTGTACATAAAGAATTTTATTATATAATTTTTCACATAAAACAGTTAAAAATATGCAATTTATTCTTTTAGAAATGGTCCTAAAATTTTTATATAATCAGATAAAATATAAATATTGAATTAAAGCAGATATTATTAAAATAAATCATGTGATTCTGTTTTTCTAAGTCATTCCACATACACTTTAGTGGATTAAATCTCCATATATTTATGAAGCACTTTAGTGTGCACATTACTGAGCAAAAATGGAATATTATTTCTTTATTTTTTCTACCTAGATATCCTTTTGCATCTTTAATTAGTCAAATATCATGGTCAAAATTAAATTATATCACCTGTACTATGGATCCAATGACCACTTTACTATAATTTGGCACATCTTCTATTATGTTGCCTTGTATTAAGATTTATCTCTTCAGTGTTATGTTTACAAGGGAGTATAAAATAGTGGTGAATATTGTTGGTCCTGTAGTGAGACTGTATGGATTCAAACCAGTGCTTCTATTTACTGACAATGTGATCTGAGCAAATTACTTAGGCTTTCCTTATGCTAATTTCCCTCTTGGTCAAATGGGGATAATAAGACTTAAATCAGAAGATTTTTTTATGAGGATTAGATAGCATAATACATACACTGAACTGGGTTGTGTGTGTGTGTATGTGTGCAAGTGTATATTTTGAATAATGATTTAGTATGTAAACTCCTTTTTGATTGAGTCTATAATCTAGCATATCTAAAAAGTGTTAGCTTGACAATCAAAACTATGGTGGTAACACAAAGTAATTTAATACCTGATTGTTCCATCTAGAATATTAGGGAAGCTTCATTTCATTTCTCTATATATATTTATTAACATCAATAAAGTAAAGGTCCTAGATGACAAAGTCAAATACATGTGCCAATCCTGGGACAAGGAACTTAAATTCTAATCAAGGGAACAGACATTGTAAACAGATAATAACAACACACTAAATTGTATAAAATAATGTTAGTATGTTTAAGACATGAAAATGGAGAAGAAAGAGTAATTTTGTCTTCAGGTCACAAAAATGGCTCTTTATGGGGACCTGAAATTTGTACAAGATTTTGAAACATGAATAGGTATTTTCCAGATAGGTAAGAGAAGTAAGAGTATAAGCTCAAAGACAGAAATATGCAATTGCAATACCTAGCTGTGAGGGAGTGGTTTTTTTTTTTTTATAATTGCCTTTTTGCTGGTGGTTAAAGTCTAAATTTATGTAGTAGAGGTAAACAGAGGGAAGGTCATAGAAGTTTAAATGTAAAATCCATGGTAAAGCTCTTTAAACTTTATCCTTTGAATTACAGGGTTGTGGTCAGGTTTTAAATATATCATATTAAATGAAAGTTGGCAGATAGAAAAGAGAAACTGAACTTAGAGATAAGAGGACAAATTTTAAGACCATTGTCATAGTGCAGGGTGTATGATGATAAGGACATAAATTAAGACTTGATTTGTATAATAATAATGATAACCTTAGTGATGACTAACATTTACTAAATTTGCACCATGTTTTATCAACATACAAGTTACATCCATCTTTGTTCTTCACTGCAATAGCTGCTTAAAGTAAGTAACTCATTAACTCTGTTTTAAGATTAGGAAATTGAACTTAGGTTTCTGATATTTCCAGAGTCACTTTGGTAGTAAATGACAGATCTGGAATATGAATTCTTGACTTAGAGACCTTACAGACTTAACTACCAAGCTAGTTCAAAAAGATAATCTGCTTGAAAGATAAAAACAATTAGATTCATGAGCCAATAAGATTTGGAAGAGTAATAATAGAAGCTAAGATGCCTTCCAGATTTCTGATTTGAGTGGCAAGGTGAATGTGGTGTCACCAAAATACAAGGTACATAGGAACTCTAGAATAAGAACTGTTCACTGGAGAACAGGTCTTGTTAGTTCAATTTATAGTTTCTAAATTTGAGATGGATACGAAACATTTAGGGGGAAGATAGACAATAACAGTTGAATAATAGGTCTGGAGCTCAGAACAATCTAAAGATAAATCTACCTTCTGGAGGATCAGCTTAGAGGTGGTTGTTAAAACCATGAAAAAGTGTGTAAAATAAGACAAGAAAGACAACTATCAACTATGAGACTCCAAGAGAAAAAAAAAGCATTCCTGACCTATATATTCCATTGAGAAATTGATAATTAATAAAGAGATAGAATATTGATCAAAATGTGATAGAATAAAAATCAAGAGAGGAGAATTTCAGTACTATCAATGATCAACAATATTAAATACCACATGTAAGTATAATTAAATGTGGATTTAAATATTTACATTGTAGTTGAACATCACAAGTGCATTGGGAAGTTATAGAAGAAGTAAATGTTTTCTTTACAGTCAACACTTCTTCACATTTCCATATTAGTTCAATCAGGTCATTTTTCTGTTCAAAAGTGTAAGTGGTCCTTCATTTCCTCATTAATTGAATGGAAACTTTGGAGCACAACATTCACAACTGTCCACAATAAGGACAATTTTTTAGTTTTGTTTTCCATTACCCACTAAACAGCAAATTTTATATACACAAAAGGCTTTATCTGTCTTTCACCTGACCAACTGTTGTCATATATTTGACACATAATTGATATTGTTGAAGGAATTAATGAATGAAGGAGACGTTCTCGTGAAAATGAAGAAACGTTCAGCCCATGTGATTCACTCACCTTCTCCTGAACATATCTCATATTTCTTTTTTATGTCTGTTTATGAATTTTCATGAATAATCATGATGTCTGTTCTTGTTAAAATGTAATCAACCTCTCACATCTGATCTCAAATCTTATCATTCTCCAGGTCGTTTTTAATATCCTCAATTAGATGTCTTCTTTGAATCTTGATGAAATATTCTACTTTATAATACTTATATTCATTCAGCTTTATTATATAAACATTTATATCTTTAAGAATCATATATTTATTAAAAATTAACAAAAATAAGTAATATCTCTGTGTATATTAGTGCATTTCACATAGCTGGTACACCAATAACTATTGACCATAATCTATATAAAATGTATTTTAAAGGTTACAATAAAGTAAATAATGTTGGATCAGTTTGATATATATATATATGTATATATATATATATATATATAAAATCATATGTAATATGTAATTTTAATGTGCTATGGTGTAATTTCTTGAAAAATTACCTAATACATTTGAATACATTTTATCTGTTAGGTTCAGGTGTTTTAGTGTCATAGTGTAGACTATAACCTGATCCCCGTGCTAGCCAATCTATTATTTAATATTCAAAACTACTCACAAATTCATAAAATGATAGCATAGAAGGGCTCTCCGACATAATATCTTTCAACTCTTTCATTTTATAGATGAAATACACAAGGTCAGAGAGGTCAACTACTTAGCAACCTGTAAAAAAAATTATGTCCATATAGGAGGGTAAATATGGTTAACCATGAGATGAAGTGAAGCCAGTTTCAGTTCCACAGGCAATAAAAAGGCTTTTTTTCTACCACACTTTTGAGATGCTATCACCCAGTGAAGACATGTAATGTGTCACTTAGAACAACAGTCTCCAACCTTTTTGGCACCAGGGACCAGTTTCATGGAAGACAATTTTTTCTCAGACTGGGTGGCAAAGGGGATGGTTTCAGGATAATTCAAGCACCAGAAGCAGTTTAATTGTAACCACTCACTGATAGGGTTTTGATATGTGTCTACAAACAATTGATTTATTATGGTCTCTGTGCCGTCAAACCTCCCTGCTAATGTGAATCTGTATTTGCAGCTGCTCCCCAGTGCTAGCATCACTGCCTCAGCTGCACCTCAGATCATCAGGCATTAGATTCTCATAAGGAGCACGCAACCTAGATTCCTCTCATGCACAGTTCACAATACAATTCATGCACCTAAGAGAATCTAATGCTAGCACTGATTTGACAGAAGGTTGAGCTCAGGTGGTAATGGGAAGCAGCTGTAAATACAGTTGAAACTTCTCTCACTTGCCCATTGCTCACCTCCTGCTGTGCAGCCTGGATCCTAACAGACCTCAGTACAGGTCAGTGGCTCAGGGATTTGGGACCCCTGACTGATAACATACGGTATCTATTTGAAATATTTGAGATAGTCAGAAGCTGTGACTACTATTTACAAAGTATATCTCATTTCAGAGAACTACTTTTCATTTCTCATAATTTAATTTACTTTAAATTAGCAGAAGACATGCTAAAACTCAGAGTAAATGACTTTATGCTGTTGCTAGAGTGTTTTTTAAAGAGATTTATAGTTAAGTTAGAGCAGTGGTGTCCAACCTTTTGGCTTCCCTGGGCTACATTGGAAAAATTATCTTGGGCCACACATAAAAAACACTAACATTAATGATAGTTGATGAGCTAAAAGAAAAAGAAAAAGAAAAAAAGATCTCAGAAAAATCTCATAATGTTTTAAGAACTTGTGTTGGGGTGCATTAAAAACCAATCCTGTCTACAGGTTGGACGTCCCTGAGTTAGAGTCTAGGTAACAGAGTAGAAAAAGCAGATTCATTTAAATGGGGTGACCTCAGATTTAAGTATTTTGAATTTTGGAAGAGTCGATACACTCATGACAATATTCAGAAGATAGCTAACTAAATATGTAAGTTTTTGTCAGGCTTGTGATATTGACATTTATATGTGTAGAACAGCATATAGAGGGTGTTTAAAACTTAGAATTGGATGAAATGACTTAAGGAAAACTTACAGAGTAGATAAGAACGCTGAAGCTACCTGTGAGGCTTACCATATTTATGACATGGACACTCATTATCTACCCTTCATGTATAAATTCTAGTTTTTCTTACCACTTAACTCTTCATTGTTTGCACTTTACCATGGCTTATGTTTCTTCACTGTACATAGATCTATATACTATAATACTTGTCCTTTGTTTATGTAACTCCACATTGACTGTAAGTTTTGTAAGAATATATAATTTGTTTGAAAATTTCTTTGTATTATCCACAATATGTTTGGCTACACAAAAAACAAACAAACAAACAAACAAAAGAACCATATCAAGGGCTTAACATAATAAGAGATTATTTTTCACTGTCACAGTCTGATCACCTCAATCTTGTATCTAGGAAAGGCTTTATTTTATATCACTCATAGCCCACCAGGCAGAACTCAGGCACATGCTCCAAACGTAACTGCAAGAGAGAATAAAAACTACAGGTTTTGTGCTAGAAAAGAGGCACAGCATTTCCTCTGCTCCTACCCCTGCTCTATCACCAGTATGCAGAATACTCTTTGGTACCTAGTACTACCTAAAAGATACTATTAAATATGAGAGGACTTGTTATTTTGAAAAGGGGAAGAAAATAAACAACTTCTTACTGTGAACTTTTTGAATACTTATACTTTCTTTTCACTGTTGTTATGTTTTTCTCCCAAGATTTTATAAGGTGGGAGGAATGGAGAGGTTAGATGAACATAAAACATCAGAGGGCTATCATATAAATTTATAGGTTTTATGTGTTATGAGACTGAGTTACTTAGGATAAAGTTGCAACTCTTTTATGAAATTCTTATGCAGTAAAATGAATTGGAGTTTAAAAAAAAATAATTGTTAAATAGTTTGAACCACAATCTTTTAAAAATCAGAGTAAACTTATTTAATTTGAAAAATTAGACAATATTATTTTTTAATTGAGATATAATTGACATATTATATTAGGTTCAGGTGTACAGTGGAATGATTCAATATTTTTATATATTTAAGGGGTGCCAGGATGGCTCAGTGGGTTGAGTGCTCACTTTGCAGCCCTGGGGTCCAAGAATCAAGTCCTGGCCCTGGCCTATGGGGACCCATATGACGAATTGGGATGAGATTGTGGGAGGCCCCAGTTTGGCTCCCACACAGAGCATGCTTCCCGTGTGAGAGCCCCTCAGCTCAGAGAGCCATGCTTCCTGTATGGGAGGTCCCCTGCCTGGTTCCGTCCCTGTGTGGCCCCATGCCTGCCTCTGTATAATGTGGAATGAAACTATGTTGAAAACTAATGACGTGCAACTATGGAGACTTCTCTGGGCCCTCTGTTTCTCTCTCTCCCTGTCAAAATACATCTTAAAAAAAATATATATATATATATATATATATATTTATGTATTATGATATCATCAGCACAATAAGTCTAGTTGAATCTGTCACCATACATTATTATAAAATTAATTTTTTCTGTGATGAGAATTGTTAAAATTTACTCTCTTAGCAACTTTCAAATATGCAACAACTTAACTGCAGTCACCATGTTGTACATACGTTACATCCCATGACTTATTTCTTTATAATTTGAAGTTTGTGTCCCTTTCATCCATTTTGCATACCTCTGCAATTCCACCTCCGACCATCACAAATCCATTCTCTGTATGTATGAGTTAATCTTTTTGTTGTTGTTGTTTTTGGTTTTTGCTTTTTTTAGAATTTTTATGTAAATTAGACAAATGGCATATGGATTTGTCTTTCTCTGCCTGAACTATTTCACGTAGAATGACACCCTCAAGGGCATCCATGTTGTCACAAATGGCGAGGTTTTATTTTCTAATAGCTGAAAAATATTCCATTGTGTATATATTCCATAACTTCTTCACCCATTCAT
>PVKE010050157.1:0-11034 GCA_004027555.1 Craseonycteris thonglongyai | reverse complement strand
TGATGGAAGGGGAACTGATACTGAGTGATGGGCACATAATACAATGCATGAATGATGTGAGGTGGACTTGTACATCTGTAAACTGTCTAATTGTTACCAACCAATGTAACCTCATCAAATTTAACAATAAATTAAAAAAATATATATAAAATAAATAAATAAATAAATAAGCAACTAAAAAAAGACATAGGGTAGCTTAATGGGTAAGAAAATAAGACCCTTACATATGCTGCCTACTAGAGACTCACTTCAGATCAAAAGACAGAGACTGAAAGTAAAGGGATGGAAAAAGACACTTCATGAAATTGGTCACAGAAATGTAAATTTCACAAAATAGTCACAGGGATGTAAAGTACAACATAGGAAATATAATCAGTAATACTGTAATAATTATGTATGGTGTCATATGAGTACTAGATTTATTGGGCTGATCATCATTAAGTTATATAAATGTCTACTGTCTATGTTGTATACCCGAAACTAATATAATATTGTATGTCAACTGTATTTGAAAGATTAAAACAATTATTAAAAAACAGAATTGCTACCTACATGATAAGCAGACATGATGCAAATATTAAAAACAAGTACATCTAAGGGAAGACTTAAGGATTTAACTTCAACCATCTTTCATGGTATGTCAATGTAGATTTGACTTTTAATATTAAAATTCAGAAACTATAAACTAGAGGTTTGACTCAAATACACAAAATAAAGAAAAAGATTATATAATAAAGAATTTGCAAATAATAAAAGGCACATTTTATCGCATGAACACAATTTGAAATGTGAGGGAATAATTTGACTACAAGCAAGTAAATGATACTAAGTTCCACAGGCAAACACATCTCAACACAGTTAACCACTTGACATATGAATTAAATAAAATTCTATGTGAGCAAAAAATACTATTTATTTTTCAACTTAACATTTATGGGTGCAATATCCAGTACTGAAGTCACATAACTTGTAAACTTTTATTCCAAATCTGGCACATTTGGTTCAGTTCCCACCGGGGAACTGAATTGCACGTACCCCAGTTGTCCTTTGAATTTCATCAGTGACTCATGTAGGAAGACATCTTCATCCAGAGTGTATAAGTGTTCAAACTTATTATTCCAATAGTTGACTATATTTCACCTTTTGTATTCTGTCTTCTTTACATACAGATTCATTATCCACAAAGTGAAGAAAATGTGATATAGCCAGGAAACATTTGAATGGCATAGTTTTTGAAAATATCGGTATCTCTAATATTTTTTTTCACTAGTACAGATCTTAGATTTTTTAATTGTGACATTATGATACATAATGAAAGGTATGCTTTCATTTCATCACTTGTTACTGGAAACCACTCCTTATCCTTTTTCAAGTTCTTCTGACTTGCGCATCTATTTGTTTCCATGGTTATCATTTCAAAAAAAATTATCACTTAGCACTTGTTTCAAAACACAAAGAGGTATAGGATTTGATCCTAGTCTTTGCAAAACTAAAGCATTTATACCAGTAATTTCGGTAAATTGTTTTATATTTGGAATATTTTTTCCCAATTCCATTTTCATATCCTGAATCACAATCATCAGTGCTTGATATAGATATAGGTCTCGCATATTTACAAACATTACGTTGGATAGGGCTCTCTTCACTTGAATTTGAATCTTCTGTTGAACAGTCAGCCATTTAAATTTGTTGAATATCAGTTTCACTCAAATACCCCATTTGGTTTTCAGTGTCTCTTTCATACAAATTCAAAATAGACATCTTAAGGGAATTATTTCTACAGTTCACAATTTAATACTGAATATGTATTTCTTGATAATATTTGCATTATAACTGCACTCAAAGCAAATTAAATCTGCGTGTCTCAGAGACATCAATGTTTACAATGGCTTAAGAAATACATGACATATCTAAGACGTCTTTCTATGTCAAGGGGTCAAGGGACACTTAATGTTTCAACTAGAAGTGCCTCATGGCCCAGACTTCAGATTACAACCTGTCCTCATGCTTGATCAGTGTGTGAAATCCAGTACTTCAAAACAGGTATGGCTAGCTGGTCATGTTTGTATAAACTCTTTTCATTTTCAATGACTTTTTATAGGTTTTAGGCCAAGAACAGATTGAAAAAGACTATATTATATATATAAGACATGTCCACTTTGAAAGACCTCCAATAATTTACTGGGTTTTAAAGGCTAATTTTTCTCAAGAGATTTTACTTCTTTAGCATTATTACTAACACTAGAATAGAGGTGAAGTAGTATAATCGTATTCACACAAATTCAACCACTCAGTGGAAGAAGAGGGAAGGGAAAGGAAGGTAAGGGGAAAAGCCAAGAAATGGAGAAAAGAAAAGAATAAACAGTGCTTGAGACTAAGCCCATCACTCAACAGGCAATGGACACATGTGGGCCTAAGGAGTGGGAGCCAGATGATAAACCTTTGGAAGAATATGTGATGCAGTGAGGGGTTTCCCAGACCCCTGTCAAAAAGATTGCTCCAGATGCCAGCAAGTATGTGGCCTAAGAAAGAGTGAAAGAATAGTTAGAACAGAATTGTATACTGTTTAGAATTGTATACTAAAATTTAGAGGTGATTTAAAGGTTTTTTGTGATTTTAATTTTTACTACCAGAGTTTACTGTCAGAGTTTACTATCTGAGTTATGTTTGGGTTCTACAAATGAGTCTCACAGGCCCATTTTTAGAACCTAACCATACACTAGATTAAACTGCACAGGACCAATTAAATGCAAGTATATTTTAGTAGTGTAAAGATGACATTAACTTGTTTGTGTCCCACAGTAAGATCACAAAAAAATACAGGTAAAGCCTTATATCATAAAAATAAGTTGTTCAAATCAATTTATATGTTCAATCATTACTGGAAAGTAGATATTCTATTTCACTATAGTCCATGATTTTTTCCAACCATTGTTTATTGGGGGGGGGGGGGGTTGCAACAATACCTTACAATACCAAAAGATAGTGTCCTAAAAACTAATTGGCAAGACATTATCAAGATGGTAGTGTAAAAGGAGATTCTTGAACCGCTCCTGGAAAATACAACAAATTGAACAAAATCCAACGAGAAAATCCCTATGCAACACATAGTCTCAGCTGAGAGACCCACTCATCACAAGAAAACATCTAAAGATCAGAGTAAGGAAGGCCTGCAGGAGAGAAGGAAAAGGGACAGATGGGGCCATGGACTGCAACTGGGAACCCACCAGAAGAGAGAATGATCTGGGGACCTTGGAATATGGGCTGAAGCGCAGCACAACCAAGGATGGATTGGAGTCTGAGAGCTGACAAGGGGTGAGGCATGGGTGGCCGAAGCGGGCACAAGCCTGGATGAGTTAGAGCCTGTGTCAAGAAATGCTGCACTGCCAGGGGTAACTTAAGACCCCAGCTGGAGCGCGCATGGCCCTGGACAAATCAGGACCTGAGCAGAGATGCACTACATGGCCCTGAGCAAACTAGGACCCCAGCCAGAGCACACAGGGCCCTGGACAAGTTCTGAGCCAGAAGCCAAGGGGTGCAGCAGCACTGACTCAGCCACAGGGCAGCCTTGGGCAAGCTAGAGACTGAGGCAGCAGCTGTGGAAACACTAACCAGAGTAAAGCACAATCCTGGGCAAAGCGTGGGCACAGGAGAAAAGAGAAAGACAGCGCTGACCCCGTGTAACCACCCTGACCCGGAGTACTCCTGATAGGACAGGCTTGTGTTACAAATGAGTACAGTATACAGGGTTGTGAACTCAGAACATACAGCAGTTGTAACAAGCACTACCAGGCAGAAACCATAGAAACAGCCTGGCTGCTTCCCTTTATGCTCCCCCAAAGCTTGCCCCTTTCCCCCACCACCAACTATACCTAGAACTTCCATATAGTCAGCTGCAACTGGGAAACTATTATTACACTGTGTGGCAAATAAGCCTGCGCCTTTTCCAACAAACCTTACCCCAACCTATCCCACTGGAACTGGCAGGGCGGCTCAGGGAAACTGCAAACACCGGTTCGGCAGCTTCTGTCTACACTGGGATCTTGAAGGCATAGGATACCATCACCCACCACATCCTCCTAAAGAGGAGGCCCACTGAGACCAAGGTAAAGAGAAGCCCACCTTCTAGGAATTCGCCCAGTGTGAGAAGACCAAAAAACAAGAGAAAATATAAGATGCTGCCGTTAACACCAACTGGAAATTAAAAAAAAAAAAGATCTCTTCACATCTACCAGGGGGAAAGTCCTTATGCCCAAGAAAAGAAACACTCCATCAACAATGAGTACCCTAGGGAACAAGATGCTGGAAAGAAAATGAAAAATCACCAGAAAAAGAACTAAAAGATATAGAAATATATGAGCTAAACAAACAGAATTTAAGACTGCAGTTCTAAAAACACTCAAAGAGATCAAAGAAAGGCAACTATGTACAGAGAAGCAGCTGAATGTTCTCAGAAAGGAAATCTATCAGCAAATGGATTACTTCAACAAAGAAATTTAAACTATAAGAAAGAACCAAAAGGAAATTCTAGAGATAAATAACACAATAAAAGAGATGAAAAATAAAATAGCTAGCATAGGAGCAGAGCTGACCAGATGTAGGAAAGAATTTGTGATACTGAAGATAGAAATATGGAAATGTCACAGAAGAAGAGAGACCAGAGAGTTAAAAGAAATGAGAGATCTCTACATGAACTATCAGACTCACCAGAAAGAGCAACATAAGAATAATAGGTATTCAGATGGGAGCAGAGGACAGAATGACCACAAAGAGTTTGCTCAAACAAATAGATGAGAAATTCCCAAATCTGTAGAAAGAGCTGGAACCCCAAATTCAAGAAGGAAATAGGTCCCCGAACTACCTGAATCCTAGTAGACCTTCTCCAAGGCACACCATACTGAAGATGTCAAAGGTCAAAGACAAAGAAAGAATACTCAAGGTAGCCAGGGGAAAAGTAAAAAATAAAATAAATTAAATAATAAAATAAAACTACTTGACAGGTAGGATGATAAAACTATTCTGGAGAATATAAGGTCATGAAATAAAATTAAATGCTAATTTGTTAGAAGAAATGTTATATCAACCCCATACTGACATATGCTTATAATATGTCCTTGTTATTACATGTTAACTTGACATTCAGTTTTAAGGATGTATACGTTTATATTTCATGTATGCTTACACCAAACAAATAAAAATTTGTGTTTTGTCCCCCAGAGGTACAAATCAAACTGGAAAGGAAAACATGTCTAATTTTTAAATTGAGATTTCTATGGAAATAACTTGGTATTTTAATATAATCAAAACAAAAATCATTGTTCACTTACTTATCTGTCACCATGAGCCCAAAGGTCAGCATATTAGTATGAATACTGATTTCTTCTAAGTGTTAATAATACACTGAAAGGTACTTTTCTGAGTCACCATGGTTTTGGTATACAATATTCTATTTTATTCTTTATTTCCAAATGTATTTGGGTCTGACATTGTCCCCAAAGTATTCAGAAAAATAAAAAGAGTTGACAAAAAATATGAAGAAAATTGAAACAACACGCCCCACAGGACAGACATGATCAACATCTATAGACAACAGTAGTAATAAGATAGCAGAGTTCAAAGCCATTATAGACATTTATCAGCAATTTAAAGTAAGGTGGGATTCACTGATTTATAGGATTTTCCCAGTGCTATTTAAAAGTTGCTCTAATATAAGAATTTTTTGTCAGCTCAAGAAAAAAGGCAAGCACTTGAAAGGGTAAGTGGAAGCACCTATTTAACTGTTCATTTACAGAATTTGGCTTCCTAAAATCACTTCCATGAAATATAGAAAAGACTCTTCCACACATAAGAAACTAACTTACTGCATCTTTTTCAGGGTTGCAGACTTTCACCCAGAGAATATGGTCCAAGAGCCAATCAATGGGCTTCTCCTTATAGAACATAAATATGAATTCCACAATCAGAGTGAGGTCTGGTGCTTGAAACATTTTACCTGAAAAGATATTCCTAGTCAATAGCTGTATAATAAAGAAACCAAGTATCAATATGACTTAAGTAAAACCTATACAAGATACACTAAACCTTGTGCTTTCAATTATAAACATTTTGAATAATTATTTCAGCTGTCATCTAGATGTAAACAGAAGTACTGAAGTTCTGACTTTATTATAAAATCTATCATACAACTACTGGCTCAAAGGACTCAAGAAGCAAGTCAGAGATTTTTTTTATTCATGTCTTAAAATTTTTCCCATAAAAAGGGGACTTAGATGTAGATAAAAAAAAAAAATTTAACTAATCAATAAATGCAAAAAATAAGGACTCCTACTTCTGTGTTCATTTAAACGTTCATAAGTTGCTTTCTGACCCTTAAATTAAGTTTGAGATAAATGATCAACAAGATCACCTGGGGGAAGCCAGGATGGCTCAGTGGGTTGGGCGCTCACTTTGCAGTGCCAGGGACTGAGGATCGAATCCTGGCCCCGGCCCATGTGGACCCATATGCTGAACTGGGGCGTTCCCCCAGTTCAGTTCTCTCTCTGTCTCTGTATCTCTCTCTCTTTCTCTTTCTCTCTCTTTCTCTCTCTCTCTCTCTCTCTCTGTCAAAAACAATAAAAATAAAAAAAATTAAAAAAGATCACCCAACCTCTTTAAAACTCTTAGGAGTTTTAAAACTCTTTAAAACTCTTAGGAGTTTTAAAGTACTATAGGAAGCGAAATGTTAAATTAGGAGTGTTTATTAAAACCTGTAAACTGGGAAGCCGAGATGGCTCAGTGGGTTAAGCACTCACTTTACAGCCCTGGAAACTGAGGATCGAATCCCAGCCTCCACCCATGCAGACCCATATGCTGAAATGGGGTGTGGCCTCAGTTCAGTTCTTGTTGATGCAAGCTTCCCATGTGGGAGGCCATTGGTTTGACCTCCAGCTTGGGGCGGGTGGGGATGGGGGGGTATGCATCCCATGAGGGAGGCCCCCACCCACCTGTATGGAATGAAACCATGTTGAAAACTGATGACATACAACTATGGAGACTGCTCTGGGTCCTCCCCCTTCTCTCTCTGTCTCTGTCAAAAACAATAAAGTAAAATCTAAAAAACAAGCAAATAAATAAACCTGTAAACTTCCTTCAAATCTTCAACTTTAAATATATTCTCTTCAGTCAGATAATTTAGGAATTTTAGTGAAAACAAATAAATACAAATTAATCACTGAACAAAAACTTCATGAACTATACCAAATACCAGGAACTCATATTAAAAAACTGTTACTGTGGCAATCTTTCTTAAAAGAACTCCAATCTTACAAAAGCACTGGGTTATCAATGAAGAACTACAGGAATCAGAAAGAACTCTGATATGCTCATTAGGACCATGGTTAGCATGGACATACGAAGCCAGTGGAGCTGCCTTGTAGAACTCTATAGAATAAACAGTATAATCTTAGAAGCATCCAAATACTATTCTGGGTTCATTTTCATCACTTCATACATGGAAGTTTACCTAAGCTAAGTTTCCTCAAAAGCAATCCACTTTCATAGAATAAAAACAACTTTAAGGTAAAAAACAAACAAACAAAAATAATTAGTCTGAAATCCCAAGAATCACAGTTGTTTCTGAAAAGTAGAAAATCTGACACTTTTCTTACCAATGAAGCCCAGCTGGGAGAACTCGAGTATCATCCATTCCTCAGAAGAAAGTTGAAGGGCAAAATTTTTTATAGTGTTAAAGTAATTCTGTTTGACAATAATATCATCTTCAAGCTAGAGAAAGTTGAACAATATATTAATAGACCAGAAAGAGAAGAAAAGATTTAGATAGGACCTTTATTCTGAAAAAATTCAGGCACACTTTTATAATGAAAATTAAAACAATGGTCAAAATGATGAAAATACAAAACTAAATATTAAAAGAAAATGAGGAAAATAAAATGGAAGATGCACATAGCAAGTAAACTAAACCACCCCCTTATCATGGGAAATCACAATACCATTTAATGAATTACTACTTTTTTGTCCTTTTATAATGTCCAACATGATTTTACACATTTTTTTTTCCAATGGAAAAAATATTTGTAGGTCTTTTAAATATTTTTGCTTTTTACAAAGTGTACATACCAAATCAAAGAGAAAAGAAAAGAAAGGGCTGTAGTAGCTTTCCTTCTCTGCCCTCCACCCCTCCCCCCCCACATCCCACACCCCACTAGTTGAGTTGAGCAATGTTAAAAGTTGTTGGGTGTGCATCTGCTCAACACCTTCTGAATGGGCATACAGTACATGTAGACACATACATACTTAAGGTATCTGTCCACCTCTACATTTTTATTAAAAATGGGATTGTACTGTGGGATGCCTTGATTTCTCAGTGGGTTGAGCGCTCGTCTTGTAGCCCCAGGGTCCAAGGATTGTACCCTGGTCCCAGCTCCCACCCATGCTGACTCATAGGCTGAACTGGGGTGTGCCCCCAGTTCGGCTCTCACTGGGGCAAGCCTCCCATGTGGGAGGCACCCAGTTCACAGGGGCGTGCCTCCTTTTTGGGAGGCCCCAGTCTGGTTCCTGCCCTGTATAGCCCTGTGCCCACCTGTGGAATGAAAACCATGTAGAAAACTAATGACATGCAACTATGGAGACTGTTCTGGGCCCTCCCCTTTCTCTCTGTATCTTTCATTCTCTCTCTCTCTGTAAAAACAATAAAAGTATATATATATATATATATATTTTTTTTTTTTAATGGGATCATATTATGAAACTGGTTTTTCCCTCTTAATGTCATGAATAGCTTTCCAAGTTAATAAATACACATTTAAATCATTCTTTTTACTAGCTGTATAATATTCCATGCTACCCATGTACAATAATATTTCCAAACCTGCTCTGCTCACAGACAGATGCCCAGACCATTTCTCATCAGTGCAAACAATACTGCAATAATATGCTTATAGTTACATACTAGCACTCTTCATTTCCCTAGGACAGATTCCTGTAAGTTCCTTTTCTTATGCTTTAAAAGATAGTTTCAAAATATGTACAAAGCCATATGGCATAGCAGTTCATAAAGTGCCAATTAACCCCATTATGTTCTACCAGTATCATGCTTGGAATTTTGACCAGTTCAATAGGGAGATGACAGATCAGCAATCATGAATGTAGTCAAAAGATTCACTGCTCAGAATCTCCTTTCATAAAACTCTGAAGTCACAAGATGATTTTAATATCCTAAGAAAAATTATCCTTTCCTTCATTTCATATTATTTTTAATTACCTGCAAGTAATTTGCATTTATTTTAGTATTTAGATTTTTCATAAATTTAAGTCCTTTAAGCTTTCTGATTCCTATCTGTGAAGAAATAGTAGTAGTATTTGGAAAGATACAATATTGACTGCCAAATATTTATTGAGCTTTTATTAATATTATGTTCCAGACACTGTACTAAACCTTGGGATTACATCAGAGAACAGACAAGACATGGTTTACACCCTCATAGACTTTCGGGAAGCTGGAGGGAAAACCAGACAAATCAGAGAGCTGTACTGGCATCTAACCTGGCATTATGAAAGGAGAGATGCCTTCACTCAAACCTTAACATTTATTACATATGCCCAAAGGAAAGATATCTGATAATTCCAAAATTTTCCAGTAAACAAATTAAAAAACAAGTTTGGGACAAATTTAAATAAGTAGAGCTATAAATGAAACAGTCAAATACCTACTTAAAATTTAGTACACTGATTTTGGTTATCATATGTAATGTAAACGCACTTTTATATTAAATCAGAAAAACTGCTTTTTTTCCACTATCATATCAAACAGCTTCACTTTTTTTAAAAACTTATTTTAAGATAATTATAGATTCATATGCAGCTGAGCTAGCAAATACCCACCACCAAGTTTCCCCCATATCACTACAGTATAATAGTAACACAACCAGAAAATTGGCTTTGATACGACTCACAGACCTTTTCAGATTTCACCAGCTTTACACGGACTCAGGAGCATATTTTAGTTCCATGTGTAGATTTGTGTGAGCACCATTGCAGTCAGGCTATAAAATAGCTCCATCACAAGGATTCTCATGCTACCCTTATACTCACAACCACCTCCCTCCCTTCTCCCACCTCTCCAAGTCTATGGGAACCAGCAGTCTGTTCTCTAGCCCTATAATCCAGTCATTTCAGCAATGCTATATAAATGGAACCATACAGAGTAATTCTCTTGAGATCAAGGATATTCTGTGTAGCAAGAGTGCATCCCCTTTTCCTTACTTAGGATTCCATGGTATGGGTGGACCATGGTTTAACTAGTCACCTGCTGAAGACCACTTGGATTGTTTCCAGATTTGGGCTATTGTAAATAAAGCTGCTATAAACCTTCACATACAGTTTTTTAGTGAATACATGTGCTTCTCTGATAACAGGATTTTATCATGGCAAGCGACACTCTGTAAAATCTAACACATATCTCATTAGTAATCACTAGTTTTCAGAGAGAAGCTAAAGAAAGAGATGCAAAATACGGTTTTTACAGTATGCCAATGTAGTATCAGAAAGTTGTAGAATATCATATATACACGTTTGCATAAATTTTTTAAAAGCATAAGGAGAATCCAAAAACAACAGTGGATACCCATGGGGAAGGGAATAAAGAGAATGAAGGGAAAAGGGGTAAAAATGAGACTTCTGTAAATGTATCTTATTTTGCATAAGTTTTGATTTTGAAATGTTATCTTTTTTATAACTAAAAAGGAAGAAAATCCTAAAAACTGAATACAAACTGAAATAAATAAACCTTGTTTCATATCAAGATGGCAGTGTGGTCACACAGTAAAAAGAATTACTTCAACTGACTTTCAAACAGAATTTTGACTATATATGCATATCACAATACAGTATGAGAAGGGGGAATACAAAGAAAATTTAAATTGCATTTAGTAGTCTATCAGTAGTGATACTGGTATTGTTATTCTGAAACTATGTAGGGCATGCTATAGAATAAAAGAATAATGTTATTAGGATAATGTTATTAAAATCTAAGATTTT
>PVKE010050156.1:0-11035 GCA_004027555.1 Craseonycteris thonglongyai | reverse complement strand
CAAGCTGTTTTGATTACTGAGGCTTTGTAGTACAGATAAAAGTCAGGCAGTGAGATGCCCCCAGCTTTATCCTTCTTTCTTAGGATAGCTTTGGCGATTCGTGGTCTTTTGTGGTTCCATACAAATTTGATGATTATTTTATCTATTTCTTGAAAGAATGACTGTGGGATTTTGATGGGAATGGCATTGAATCTGTATTTGCTTTGGGGAGTATGGCCATTTTAACTATGTTAATTCTTCCAATCCATGAACATGGAATGTTTTTCCATTTCTTTGTGTCCTCTTTAATTTCTTTTAGGAGTGTCTTATAGTTTTCAGTGTATAAGTCCTTCACGTTCTTTGTTATCTGGCAGTATTTCTAACCCTAACCCTAATCTTAGCCGAAGCCCTAATCCTAACTCTAACCCTAACCGTGACCCTAACCTTACCCTTAATGTTAACACTATCATTAACCCTAATCCCATTGAGAAGCCTCAACTTATCCCTGTTACAATTCCTAAACCTAGGCTGAACCCTGACAGTAATGCTAACCCTAACTCTAACCATAACCCAATTACTTGAGCTAACTTTAAACCTAAACCAAACAGTAAACCCAACCTTAACCCCAAGCCAAACCCTAGCTTTCATGCTAACCTTAAATTAAACCTGAGAGTAACCGTAACTCTAACCCTAACCTTAACCGTAATGGTAACAATAACAATAACCCTAACCCTAAACCTAATCCTGAACGTAACCTTACATTAACCCCAACAATAACTCTAAACAGAACCCAAACCCTAAGCCTAACAGTAACAAGACACTTAATTACAAAACTAGCCATAAACCTAACCCTACTCTTAGCTCTATCCCTAACCCTAAGCATAATAGTAACCCTAAGCCTAAAGTAACAATAAACCTAATCATAAACTAGCCCTAAACCTAAACCTAACCCTAGCCCTAGCCTTAACCCAAGCCATAAAAGTAACACTAACACTAACCCTAACTCTAGACCTAACCTTTATTCTAACCCTAAACAAAGTCTTATCCCTAGCCTAACTCTAACTCTAAAAGTAATCCTCACACTAATCCTAACTCTAATTCTAACCCTACACTAAACCCCTACCTAACAGGAAACCAAAACCTAACCCTAGCCCTAACACTTACCCTAATTGTACCCCTAGTTCTAGCAGTATTTCTAATCCTAATGCTATCCCTAAACCTGACCCTAAACCTAACAGTAACCGTAACCCTAACCCTACAGCTAACAGTAACCCTTTCCCTTTCCCTAACCATAGCCCTAACCCTAACAGTGACAATAACTCTAACACTAAACCATACCCAAGCCCTAGCCCTGGCCCTAACACCATCTGTAGTAATAAATTTAGCCCCAACTCTTACCTTAACCCTAAACATAAACCTAAAAGTAACCCTAACCTTAGCCCGTAACTAACCCTAACCCTTGTCTTTGCTCTTGCCTTAATCCTAATTCTATTTTTGTTACTGTTAAATTGATTGGGGTGACAATGATTGGTAACAATTAGTTTCTGGAAGTACAAGTCCACGTTACATCACCTATGCATCGCATTATGTGTTCACCACCCAGAATCAGCTCCTATTCCATCACCATATATCCGGTGTCCATTCCCACCCCCCTAACTCTCCCTCCCCCATCCTTCCCATCCCCAGGTAACCTGAAAACAATTGAGTGTGTCCATAATGCTGGTGCCCACTCCCCCCTCAGATTCCACTCTCCCTCCCCCCTTCTCCCGTTCCCTCAGGCAATCATCCAGCTATTGAGTGTGTCCATTAGTCTGTGTCTGTTATTTACCATTTTATAATCCACCTATAAGTGAGGTCATATGTTTCCTGATTCTTTCAGTCTGACTTTTTTTGCTTAATAAGATGTTCTCTAGGTCCTTCCATGTTGTTATAAATGACTGTATTTCATCTTTTATTACCGCGGAATAATTTTCCATTGTGTAAGTATACCACAACTTCTTTATCCAGTTATCAATCAAAGGGCATTTTGGTTGTTTTCATGTTCTGGCCACTGTGAACAGTGCTGTGATGAACATGCGAGAGAGAAAAAGATGGTGGCATGAGAAGAGGGCCCTAATACCTACCTGGAATGGAACTTATGAATAAAGGGGAATCCAAAGGGGAGACCCAGAGAAGCACCCTTAAATGAGAGAACCACACAATGCAGAAAAACACCCAAAGTTTAGAGAAAAAAGGGGAGACAGGGTGAGGATAGGGGATGGAGAAGTTCGGGGACAGGGACACGGAGCACAGCTCAGGGCTGACAAAAACAAAGTGAGACTGGGGGACTACAATAAAAGTGGAGCTGGATTGAGGGCAGGCTGGAAGTTGAGAGCTAAGGAGAGTGGAAGCCCCACAAGATTGTGGACAATTTAACATAAGAACTCAAGGGGTGGCATGCAGTGCCCTAATGAGATCACGAAGCCTGAGGTGGAACAGGGACTATGGAGCAGGGCAGCTGCCATTCCCAGGCAGGTGGGAAGAGAGCAGGGCACCAGCTCACAGCAGCTCGGTACCCCTGATTTACAGAGGAGATTGACTGTGAGGAAGCACCTTTTGAAGACAGGACTCGTTGAGTGATGGCAGCAGCTCGAGTGGCCATAGAAGCAGTATGCTTGGCTGCATTAGAAATGCTTAGAGTGAATGAGGAGGTCTTTGAGACCCTGCAGAACCGCGGGCTTAGGGCAGCTGCTAGCCAAGCTGCAGTCCATGCCCCCACCAGGCTTTCAGCACACCACAGACTGGGCCGCAGCTGTGCCCCGCCCACGCAACTGGCGCACCACTGACCGAGACAAAGTTTCCCCTGTGCTTGAGCAGCTGACTGGGCTTTTGGTACACCACAGACTGGGCCACAGCTGTGCCCACACCTGAGCAGCTGACCAAGCTTTTGGTGTGCTACTGACTGGACCACAGATGTACCCACACTGGAACAGTTGACTGGGCTTTTGCTGTACCACTGACTGGGCCACTGCAGCACCATCACCTGCACAGCTGACAGGGCTTTTTACAAACAATTGACTGGGCCACCACTGGGCCCCTTCTCGCATAGCCAATGGGGCTTTCTGCATGCTACTGACTGGGCTGCTGTTGCACCCCCACCTTCACAGCTGACGAGGCTGTCAGCATGCCAATCACTAGGCCGCAGCTGCACCCCCTTATGCGTGGCTGACCACCAGCAACCCTCCTGAAAGAGGAATCTGCTATTGTGTCTCAGGTATGACCTAACTCCTACTCACACGTCCTCACCCCACCACCCACACGTTCAATACCCTGCTTCTAACAGCTAAGACAGCAACCTGAAGAGCAACCCCAGGGCACAGAAACTGACTGCTTCCCCAAACCCTCTCTCAAAATCTACCACAACTGAGACCACAAGAAAAAACAAAGAGAAACCCATCTGAAAGGCAAACCCCCAGAGGGAAAACATACTCATGCATAAAGGAAAAAGAACCACATCAAACACAATGCACACCTCAGTATCCAAAGCCCCTCCAGAAGATCATGGGTATTCTTTAGGAAAGGAGCTTGAACACTTGGAATCAAATCCAAGTGAAACAGAATTCAGGGCTGCAATACCCAAAACACTCTGAGAGCTAAGTCAACGCTGGCAAAGTACCCAGATACAGTTAAATTACCTCAACCAGAAATTTTCTGAGCAAAGTGAGTTTTTTATCAATAAAATTGAGAAGTTAGAGCAGTTCCATAAGGAACTCCTAGAACTGAAAGGCATCGTGGGAGAACTGAAAAAAGAATTGACCAGCATAGGAAACAGGGCTGACCAGCTGGAAGAAAGAATTAGTGAGATTGAAGATACAAACATGGAAATTTCAAGAGGAAAAAAGAAAGGGAAATGAGAATCAAGAGATACGAAAAAGCCCTACAAGAACTCTCTGACTTCAACAGAAAAAGCAATAGTAGAATAATAGGGGTATCAGAAGGAAGCAAGATGAAATCGTCTCAGAGCCTACTAAAACAAATAGTGGATGAGAATTTTCCTGACCTATGGAGAGACCTAGATACCCAAATTCAAGAGAAAACAGGAGCCCTAGCTACCTAGACCATAGGAGATTTTCACCAAAGCACATTGTTCTGAAGATGACAAAAACGAAAGACAAAGAAAGAATCCTCAAGGCTGCAAGGCAAAAACAAAACATAACATTCAAAAGAAAACCTATCAGGCTGTCACCAGACTTCCCAGCAGAAACTCTGCAAGCCAGAAGGGAGTGGAGCCCAATCTTCCAAATATTAAAAGAGAGATATTTTCAGGCAAGAACTAATTATCCAGCAAAAGGAAATTTTATATATAAAAGAGGAATTAAGGCCTTTATTGATCTACAGAAGCTGCGGGAATAATCATGCTCAAAACAAATACTCAAAGAAATATTGAAAGAGTATATTCGTCCTGAATCAAGAAATCAAAATAAAAGGAGAAAAGTTGTAACAACAAAAAAATTAACAGAACGAAGAAATCAATGCAGAATATACTCATATATGAATCATCACCCTGAATATAAATGGAATGCATCAACCAATAATTCAAAATCGAGCCATAACCCTAGATGTAACACTAACAGTAACCATAACCTTAACCCGAACACTAACCCATAACTTAACCCTAACAAGATCCCTAACCCTCACATTAACCCTAACTCCAACAGTAAAAGTAAACTTAACCCAAATCACAGCCCTAAACGTTACTCTCACCCTCGTCCTATTGGTACCCTAGCTCTAACCCAAATCCTACCTCTAACTCTAACAGTAAACCTATACCCTATCATTAACTAGCACAAGCCCTAAACCTAACCTTGTCAGTAACCCTAAACTTTAACCTAAGAGAAACTATAAACCTAACCCTAACAGTAACACTAACCCTAATGCTAACCCAACCTCTAATTCTAACTCTAAATCTAGCCCTAGCTCTAAGACTAACCTTAATCTTAACCCAAACCCTAGCCCTAAACCTCACCCACACCCTAGCCCTATTGCTAGACTTAGTCCTAACACAAATTCTACCCTTATCTCCAACAGTAATCCTATACCCAATCCAAAACCTACCCCATACCCTAACCCTAACCTTGTCAGTAATCCTAAACTTAAACCTAAGAGAAACCATAAACCTAACCCTAACAGTAACAATAACCCTAACCTGACCTCTAAATCTTACCCTAAACCTATCCCTAGTCCTAAGACTAACCCAAACCCTAACCAAAACCCTACCACTAAACCTTACCATTACTCAAATCAGAGCTCTCACCATAGCTCTAACCTAACCATAACACTAAAACTAATCCTAGCTCTAATACTTGCCCTTAACTTAACTTTAATCTTTACCAACAGTAACCCTAAACCTAGTCCTAGATGTAACCCTAGCCCTAGCCCTAGCCACACCCAATCCCTAGCCTTAAGCTTAACCTAGATCTAGCCCTAGCCCTAACACTAACCCTAAAATAATCCCTAGCACTAAACCTAACACTAAATTTACCCCTAACAGCAATTCTAATCTTAACCCCTAGCACTAGCCCTAGTTATGACCATAACCCTAACAGTAACCCTAACCCCAAACCTAACCCTTACCCAAATTTTTACCCTAATCTTAACCTTAACCATAACAGTAGCAAAAATCTTAACAATAACCCTAGATCTAGCCCTAACCCTAATCCTAAACCTAACCATACAGTACCCAAACAATAACTCTCATCATAACACTAAGCCAAAACCTAACATTAACAAAAAACCTAATTATGAAATGAGCTTTATTCCTGACACTAACCTAAACCTAAACCTAACAGTAACCCTAACCCTGAAACTAACCATAAACCTAGCTCTAAAGTTAACAGTAACTCTAACCTTAAGCCTAGCCCTAATCCTAAACCAAACCCTAACTTTAACCTAAAGTCTAGACCTAGCAATAGCCCTAAAACACTGACCTTAAACTTAGCCTAGAATGAGCCCTAAACCTAAATATAACCCTAGCCCTACATCTAATCCTAACCCTCCGTTTAATCCTAACAGTTACCCTAACCCTAAACTTAACCCTATTCTTAACCCAAACCCTAGTCTTAACCCCTAATAGTAACAGTAACCTTAACAATAACCTAAACCGAATCCTAACCTTAAACCTAACCCTACAGTAACCCCCAAAATAACTCTACCCTAACCCTAACCCTAATAGTAACACTAAACCTAATCATAAAATTAGACATAAACTTAACCCTAAACCTAACCCTAGCCTTAACTGTAATAGTATCCCTAAGCCTAACAATAACAATAAACCTAATTATAAAACTAGCCCTAAACTGAACCCTAGACATAGCCCGAACATTGTTTTGGCATGAGTACAGATGGTCAAAATGAGTGTTCTGCAAAATTTCAGGTAGGATGTAAATATAGGGGAGTATAGTTCTCGTGAGAGTCACTGCTTTTTCTTTCTGCAGCAAAGTGAAGAGCATAGAAAATATAACCTACTGGCTCCTGCAGATAATAAGAAGAACAAGAAGACTAAAGAAGGCAATGACCCTGACAGCCATTGCTGAGGGTTCACGCTCACCTGAGGAGTTGGTTCTTGGTTGACTAGGCTACTGGGGATACGGCTGCTCAGGGGGCAGTAGAGCGAAGTGGATAAGATTGCGGAAGAAGTGTCAGACACTGAATGAGTATTCTGGGTTTAAATCCAAGTTACCAAGAGAGACCTCAAGCTGGCCAGGATTAATGACTGGAAGAGGACTGACCTCTCCCAAAGACTCTCGACAAGTGAGCTCATAACTCTGATCTTACATGTTAGAGTCAGTGGTAAAAGTTAGAAAGGCATCATCAGTAGGTCCCAGTGTCAAAGGTCACAGCTTAGACCCGAAACATGCAAAGAACCTGACCTGGCCCCACCTGCCCCTTTCTTTGTAGCACTAGATGAAACAAAATCAGCCAGTAGGTGATTTTAGAGACAAGGACTGAGAGATGCAGCATTTTACATTTGGACCAATATTCACTGGACAGGCCTTATGTCCTCAGGACTCTTTCTGCATCCAACTGCAGTTTGTCACCCATTGTCCACATCTCTATGCTAATCTGGCCTGTTTTCCTTAGATCTCTAGAGCCAGAGGCTTTGATTAAGTTCCGCAGCTATGCTTGAGGGAAGGCGGGTGGGGCTTTGGTGAAGCTGGTTGGCTCAGGTGAAGACAAGAAAGCAGGGTCTCCATGGGTCCTGGTCACCAAACCCAGGATTGTTCTTCAGAAAGCTGACAGTCAAAGGAGGAGCACCTAAGCTCGAGCTTATTGGGTCATTTCTTGGCTGGTATTTAGTTTTGGATCTAGAAACTTGGGGTGGAATACCTGTAGACTTGCAGGACTGAAGAATGGCTTATAGTTGGGCACCGTTATTCCCACCATAGGTCTGAATTGAGTAAACACATTCTGTGTTTCAGAGACAAGGAAAAGACAGAGAATGAGGGAAGAAACACAGAGGTTGTTTTACTACATCTCTACTTTCATCCCTGCCATGCTGTGCCCAACACAGGACCATGGAGAGGGTGTCCCTGAGGCACAGAGAAACTTGGTGTAAGACCATGGCCTTCATTCTCCCTGACTTGACAAACCGTCTATCCACCTGTTGTGACTGACACAAGTCAGATCAAGTCCTGTCCTTTTCTGAAGGCCAGGTAGAACAAGACCCCATGTGTTCATGATGGAGGTCATGCTGTCCTTCTCTGAGCTCTGGACAGCCAGATGGCTACAGATTGGCCCAAGACCTGAATGCCCCATTGTCACACCCCAGAGTGTCTTGCAGCTTGTGTACTTGTCACTCATACTGGAGCAATATGTTTCCTCCCTTGTCTGCACATTTGTATTCATCGATGTGATATGCCCTCTTCCCCACATAACACCCTAATCCTCTGTTCTGTCATATGACAGATGCCAAAAACCACGCAGCTCCTTCAGGAACATCTGTGGAGCCCATGTCACCTGCTGGTTTTTCTTCCTCCAGTGGCAGTGCAAACAGCTATATGCCTCTTTTCCCTTGGCTCACACACCAACTGTAAGAGCCCCAGACTGTAATTCAATCTTGCCAGGGCAGCACACTCATCTTATTGTTTCATCTCTTTCATCCTATTCAACCACAAGTGGACTTCAATGTTAATGTCATTCCTGTCACGGGCAGTCTAATAAATGGCCTTCTACACATATAAGCAGTTAGGATGGTGGTCCAGTCACTTCCTTTGGTGTTCCAGCACTCATCTGTAGCTGTACTCATTGTAACCATTGTAAATGCTTTCAGTAAAGGAAAGCTAAAAGCATGCCTTTTTTATATCCAGGACTACTGTACAACTGCTAAAAAGATTGAATATAACTTCTATGCAGCAAAATAGGAATAAATTGCAAAACCACCAATGATAGAGCCCAAGACAACATCAATCTAATATGCATTAGCATCTTTGCATATGCAGAGAAAAGGTCTGGCTTGATTGGCCTGGGGCTGTAGGACATTTCTGGAAGAACTTGAACATTAATTAGTTTAGTAGTTTGCAGTGAGCATTAGGTATTTATGCTATGGTTTTGGTATTAGTAATAGGATGATAGAGATCATTTTTGACACTGAGTTGTATGATAATCAGGGCTCAAACCCATTTAGAGTATAAGCATTACATTGAACATCTTTGTTTCCCAGAGATCTACCATCCTCCTTTATAATCATACGGCTATCTGAGCCCCTGATGAAAAAAATCTGAAAATTGTATTCCTTCTCACTTTTTTTCGAGGCCCACTGGAGCACCTAAAATATGCCAACTTTCACCTCAAACACCCAGTTAAGCTTAAATTTGTGGGTAAGGTCGTCACATGGGGCATTGCAAGGCAGGGTGTGCCTATGTAGATAGACCAAGCCCTCCATGTGGCCATGGACATCATGCAGTTTATCAGTCTCCACCATAATTGTGCTGCTGCATGTGCTTAACCACAGGCTCCTAAATCCTGAGTGTGCTTTTGGTGGCAGAACCAAGCCAACCTAGCCATGGAGCAGAATGTGCAGCTACAACATTGCATACAAGAGCTGAAACATCTAATCACCCAGCTCTCAGGAGATAGGAGCATCAAACGTGCTTTAGAAGACATGGGAAGGTGTGCAGTGTGTTGGATGGAGTATTTTGGTAGCTGAGCCCTATTCACTTTTCCTCCCTTCTCACAGGACAATATAGGGCACATCTCCTGAGAGCTGGGCTGAGGGATTGGTACTGGGAGAAGCATTTCAATAGCCAGCTGGCTCAAGATATAGCAGAAATGAAGGTAGAGGTGCTGATGGTTTCTGCAGGTGGAGGTGGATGAATGGGTGTGGTTGCTGAGTTTCTCTCCTTTCATGTGAAGCAATGAAAGCTGCAGGAGCTGGTGTTACCACTGGTGGGCAATAAGGGCATGGATTGAGAGTTGCTAGGACCTTTCCAGAACCTTGCTGTTATGCCTACCACAGCTTCCCCTCATCCTTAGGAGACTGGTACTGCTGATAGCCATATTGGTGAGTAGAGCTCTCTGGCCAGGCGGGTTGTGTACATACAAGAGTTGAGGCAGACACATGGCTCTGAGACCTGCCTTCTTTTCTCTCAAGTTCCTGTGGAGCTGAGCCTAGCACACCTAGGTCAGGAAGAGGTACTTTCAGGCCTGGAAAACCCAGAGGGCCACACTGCTCAGCAGACCATGAAGATGCATCAAGACTAGACCTCAAGGGAGCTCTCAGATATGAGCAACAATTCCTGCATGTCCCTATGTTCCTGAGAACATGACATTGTTATTATAAATATCTGATGAACTTACCACTGATAAAACCTGCACCATACCTTCTGCTCTTCTTCACCCCTGTCCTAATCCCTGTAACTAAGTTTTAGTCATAATAGCTATTTACTTCCTAATCTGTAGTTAAGTCCCTAAGTATGTCACCCCACCCTCCACTTACTCTCCTTTCATCACTGACCCTACCCCACCTTGTTAATTTTCTTGTTTGGATATATTGTCAGTAAAAATCGTGATTTTTTTTTTATAAACCTGAAAATCTCATTTTCTCTCTCTCTCTCTCTCTCTCTCTCTCTCTCTCTCTCACTTTCAATCTCTCCCTTTAACTTCAGCCACCAGTTCACTTCCAGGAAAGAATTAGTTGCTTTTCATGCTTTCCTTACTAGTAGCTCCAATATTTTCATCTCTAAGTGGCAGAGAAATTGGCCTATTCAGCGTATGTACCAGTCTTGTTGGAAGTTTTAGCTGGGTGCTGCCTCTGGGAGGCTACGGGTGTATTTGGGCACAGCCTTCTAGTGCTGGTTGTGACAGTGCATTGTCTTAGCACTTTCTGTAATCTGGGTTAGGAAACATGGGCCCAAAATTAGGTAGGACACTGTGGGAAATCTGTGTGGAGCAATATTAAAATGGGTGTGTGTGTGTGTGCAGGGAGCGGTGGTGGCATTATACAGTCCTGCATTTCTCTGCTTTCTACCCTGAATAGAGAAAAAAGATGCTCACTCGATAATGGGCTTCAACTGGATGCACATTACCCTGGGGAGGGTGGGTCAGAACTCAGATTTCCAGAGTGCATTTAAGGACTCAATGTGGCCTCTAGAGGAATAGACCATCCCCTCAGGCCTTTGCAGGATGGGATTCCACGCTGGTCTACCCAGACTCTGCTCCTGGACAGGCTATAGAAAGCATTACCTCATTTGGTTATTCTTATAAAATACACAAGGATTGGTTTGCACATGGTGTTACCTTTAGCACTGACATCCTAATGTGGTATTCTCTTACCTAGCAACAGGAAAACTCACCACTGTAAATTTTCACTGTGCAGGGCAACAATCTAACTGTCTGCAGAGGACTGACCTTCAGAGTAGACACTTAGGCCATTCTGTGACTAAGAACAAGCAGTTGGACACTTGCCAATGTTCAAACTGTCCTGAACTGTAATTCACAGTTGGACCACTCATGTCCACCAGATTCAAAGAGGCTTGCAATATTAATAGAAGTTGTATTTGGGCAACATATTTGATTGCTT
>PVKE010050155.1:0-11035 GCA_004027555.1 Craseonycteris thonglongyai | reverse complement strand
TCTTCTTCTTCTTCTTCTTCTTCTTCCTCCTCCTCCTCCTCCTCCTCCTCCTCCTCCTTCTTCTTCTTCTCCTTATCCTTATCCTTATTCTTCTTTCACCTTCTCCTTCTCCTTCTTCTTCTCTTTCTTTTAGGAATACTTTACAGAAAACATTTGATCATGCTCACTTAATTTGGTTTACACATAGATCTTATCTAAAAGATAAGGAGGGACATTACCAAGTTGGGTATGAAATAACATTCATGATGAACATAAATTAAAGTTTCTAATTTACTTAAATAAGACTTTCCCAACAAACTAAATTAATTATTCTAATATGAGTTTGTCAGTCAGCCAAAGATCAAATGGCCAGTATTTACACTGATAGTTGCTATATATTTGGTATAGCTCACAACATCAGACTGTTATGAAAACAGTGAGTCTTCTCACCTTTCTCAGGGCAACCTATAAAATACAGAAAAATAGGTTGTGAAATTATTATAATATCTATCATACAACAACCAAACACAATTGGTTATAATCTAAATTTTAAGACATTCTAAAGCCACCACTATGGAAACAAAAGTAATAATTTTAGCAGACACTACGGCTAGACAATCAACAATAAACAGTCAACTTATTCAGGCCTCAGAATGTTTCTTCTTCCTGTTAAATCAATAATTTACTCTCTTTTACAATTTCAGTAAACAGCTGCAGAAATACAATATGGCAAAAATAAGGGGGAACCTTTGACTCAGACAAATAGATGTGACTTGTACCTAATAAAAACCAATCTTACTTATAGGTGCTCAATTACCTATACTTCAACATGTACATGAGCTAATAAATTGGAGTCTTAAAAAGATAATTTCACAAAGTAACTTTCTTCTACTATAGTTCATTAAGTATATACAGAAGTACCTTCTATCTAAAATATTATTCTATGGGTCCCAAGGACATTTCATATTTCCTTTGGGTCAATTTGAGGCATGGTAATTGGATTTTATTTAAATGTCACCGTTGTAAGTTTATGAACATGTGTTAATCAGAATTTCTTTGTTGTCTCACTTGGTTGAGGCATTCTTTTGCAGTAGAACAACAACCTTAACAATACATAGTTTATTATTGGAGAAAATAATCCCCAATTTGGAAATTCTCTGAGTTAGTTACATAGTTACTGAGAGACTTATTTCACATGGGTAAATACTGCAATCCGTTTGTAATATTTGGCCTATTTGACAGCATTTATTTGTGTTTATCACCCTAGTCATCTGAATTGGTGAAATATACAGATGTTAAAAATTAAAACTTAACTAGGTAAATTTTAAGAAGCTTTTAATCTCTGCTAGCCAAAAGCTCACCTTATTGTGCTTCTCTGTCTGAGGTTTACTCCTTTTGGTAAACATAGCCTTTCTCCTCATTAGTCATTTGTCACCCTGTACATCTAGATCAAGCTGGTCCAACCTGTGGCCCAAAGGCCACATGTGGCCCAGGATAGCTTTGTATAAGTCTGAATACAAATTTATAAACTTAAAAAAAACATTATGAGATTTATTTGTGATTTTATTTTAGCTCATCAGTGTTAATATATTTTATGTGTGGCCCAAGACTATTCTTCCAATATTGCCTAGGGAATCCAAAATTTTAGACACTCCTGATAGATAAAGGGACATGTGAGTAAACCTTTCTAAAAGGAGACATTCTAAATTATTACCAAAAATACATCACCTATCTCAAGGAAATTGATAAATTAGTAACTGATTTACTTCACAATGTAGTTTTAGGAGATGAAGATTTCAAAGACCACGACTCATAACCAGGAGATTTTATGCATTGAAAAAGACTCTCTTTGACCTTGATAGAAGAAACATTGAAGGTATTACCAATTATTCAATGTGCAGCTAAACTTAAATGTGTTAACTAGAGGATTCACAATTCTTATTAAAAAAAAAAAAAAAGAGTACCTAATTGTAAATGGACATATGCCCTTGTCTGACACTTGTGTCTGCCTACAGCAAAAATCAATTACTTCTCAGGGATGACAAGCCACTGACATCAGAAGTAGATAGCTATCTCAAAGCATTGAAAAGCCTTGTATACCCTCATAATTAATATTTAATGTTAAATAACTATTTGATTGTCTTTACCTGTCTGTTCATAATATTAGTCATAATGATAGTTATACATGTTCTTTGGGCTATTCTCAAAAAACCCTATATTTATATAGAACAACTGCTAAAAATTGAAGGTATATAACAGGGGTGTCAAACTGGTGGCCCGCGGGCCACATGCAGCCCCTGAGGTAATTTTTTGTGGCCCACGATGCTCTGAAATAAAATGAAAATATAAAAAATTGTTACGAAGAAAATAGCGCTTAGTGGAGATTGAGGCAATACCATATACACAATTCCCTCGTTAACCCTTTAACTACTGAAGATGAGTATACGTGTGGCCCAGTACCTTCCCTAAGAGCCTGTAGGTGTGTATAAATGCGCTGACTCAGTTCCGGCAACTTTTGTAAATGTGATGTGGCCCATGTGAATCTTGCCTGTTGCACCAAATGGCCCGGGTTTTAATTGAGTTTGATACACCTGGTATATAAGATCACTTTTATATTATCAATAATAATATGTTTATGGTTTCTTTTTTTAATTTAAAAAGGAATGTTATTATAAAAGGAAAAGAAATATGTTTATGGTTTTGAGAGAAGAAAGTAGTTTATTCTATTAACTTGATTAAACAAATGAAGTGGTGTCAGGTTAGTAGAAAATAAATATAGAAAAAGTAATAAAATGTATACATGCTGGAACCCAATCATGGGGACATGTTTATTTCTTAACCCAATAAAGAGTTCTAACTACAATATATTAATTGATAAAAGATGAAGTGACTACAATAAAATAAAATAAAATAAATAATATAGCCCTCTATAATGGCAGCTGAGGCACAGGAAACTTACTTATAAAACTCTAAAACTATCCTGGTCTCTGAATAATTTTTAGATGGTAATTGTAATTTATATCATTTTGTTTTTCTAGCTTTGGCCTTGGTTAAACCTTAAAGTTATAGTTTCCAATTACACAACTAACAGAAATCAGATTAATAATAAGTAACACTTGGGTGCTTCCAGTGGAAAATGGATGGGCCATATTAAAACAACAACAACAACCATGAATGTAAACCCATCTCATGGTTAGATGTAAGAACAAAAGAGATATATAGTGTGCCCTCAAACTACAAGTAAATGTGATACTGGATGCAAAATACCAAAGACAAAGAGAGAGACAGAGACAGCAAAATTTGGATCATAATAGGTAATAGGTTAAATGTGATTCAGTGTATTTTTTTTACTTAGTGATGGTCCATAGGACCTGTCTGCCTCTCTTTTAACCATCTTAGAAAAAATGGCCTTGACTGCCACCCAAAGTTATGGTCTTTCTCCATTAACAATAGTCCAACATTTCAGCAAGACAAATAATGACACTAAGACTTACTAGAAATGAACCTTCCTTGCACCATCAAACCACATTATTCAACCAATAAATTGGTCATCAGTGCATTCTTTGAGTTGATTTATGACCAAAACGTGGATGTGTGGACAACAAAAGGGGCCACATACTAAATATGACAAGCTCAAGGGAGGTTAACATGGCAAATCCTACAAAGTCAGATACCAAAATTAAACACATAAGATGATCTGAACATAAAAATTTCTGTAAATGTGGGTTATGGCAGGTACTCACATCCTTGGCCAGTAGCTTCCTTGACAAAAGTCAATTCTTACTTCAAGTAAACTTGTCTATTGTCTTTTTTCATCTGAGATAACATACCATTGAAATGTCAGAATACCTATTTCTTTACCCTTCAGAGTACAACACACTACACCAGAGCAGAAGACCACAAAATCCCTCATTGTTATCTTGTTCCCCGAAAAGCATTTCTATGTGGTATAAATGTTAATTATTACTATCCTGTACCTACCAATGTAAATGAAGTATGTGTCCCAACATTTTACTTTTTATCCAATCCCAGAGATTTTTCCACTTGGCTTTCTGCCACCCCCTTAATCTATCACCAACGGATTTTATGTAACCTTCCTCCCATCTCTTCTTTTAATTCTAATGTATAAAGCTATGAAGCTATCATTTTTTGGAGCATGTAATTAATTTGTTGATATTTTGCTTCCTGGTAATTGTTATCTGTTTGGCTCAAATAAGCTCATTAAAGTTTCCTACCGGTTTGGATGTTTCTTACATAGAAACTAGTACCTGATTCCACAAGGTAAATGTTATGTACTACAAGACTGCTCCCACCTTACTTCAGATGCTAATTGCATGCCCGGGTTGTTACCTGTGTTTCTCACTCACTGGTTATAAATCAGTGTCCTATTACCTCCTACTTGAGTTTGATTATCTTGCTACAGTGGCTCAGAGTACTTCTATATTACCAGTTCATTATAAACTGGTATAATTCATGAAGAGCTAGATAAAAGTGATAGATATGGCAAAGTATAGGGAAAGAGCATATAGCTTTCATGCCATCTACAAGCGTGCCTTGCATCTAGCACCTAAACATGTTCACCAACCCAGAAGTTCTTCAGATAACATTCTTTTGTGTTTATGTGAAGGCTTCATAATTAAATCATTGGCTATTGGTAATCAGTTTAACCTCCTGCTTCTCTCCTCTCCAGAGATCAAAAGTCTGAACTGACAGTTTTAACCCTCCAAACACATGATTTTTTCCTCCAGCAACAAATCACAATCCTTAGGTATTTTCCTAAAATCACCTTAATTACATAAACCCAGTTATGGAGGAGATGTATGTGTTATGAATAACAAGATACCCATTTCAACTTTATAGTTTTGAAGCAATTTTATAAACAGAAGACAAGAGTCCAAATCTAAATATTATCACAGAAAATACTTCCATTTTGCTTACCACTCAGGGAATTTCAAGGGTCTTGGAAGCTACAAAACAGAAACCATAGACTAAAATCTTGTATACATGTTAAGCATATTTTGGTCATCTGTATAAGCAAAGATACATTTTTTAAAATAAAAATATCCCATAATTGTGTTTTTGTATTGAATCTAATTTTCTTTTCTCTCTTACTTCATCATGCTTGGCAAAATACAAACTTGAATAATTACAATTTTCCAATTACTCTGACCACATTGATGCAACTGAACACATTTAAAAGAAAATGCAATTGGTCCTGCTGTAAATTCACAATAGCCATCTTCAAGTGTGCCTAGCATTATTTCAGGCAAACTTTCTTCATTTCCCTAGGGTATTCAGACTTCTCTGTACTCTAGTATCATATTCAAAAGGATACTAGCACAAACAAATGGATGTCTAATGAGCATAAAAAACTTAACACAATCAAGACTAAGTTTCTCATTGCTTCTCACCCTCTAAGACCTATTTATTTGACAACTTTATTTTAATTAATAAAAATTGAATCATTCCAGTTCTGCAAATGGGTTTATAAACTGTAGATTTATTTCATGAAATTTAATCAATTAGGTACTATGGGCAGAATATGAAGATGTAGTTGGCTATAGATAATAAATGTGCCTATAGGGTTCAGTTATAATCATATTGAAACATACAGCAACACTTGCATTTTTTTAGGTTTTTAAAAATTTTTTAATTTTTTATTGTTTTTTGATGGAGAGAGACAGAGACAAAGAGACATAGAGAAGGAGGAGGGCTCAGAGCAGTCTCCATAGTTGACAGCATTAGTTTTCCATATAGTTTCACTCCACAGGTGGGCAGGGGGCTGCATAGGGCAGGGACTGGGCTGGGAGCCTCCCACATAGGCCTTGGCAAGAACTGTGCTGGGAGCACACCCCAGTTCAGCATATGGGTTCACCTGGGCCGGGCCCGGGATTTGATCCTCAGGTTCTGTGGCTGCAAAGTGAGTGATTAACCCACTGAGCCATCCCAGCATCCCCATATTTTTAAATTTAACTATGATGATAATAAGAAAACTGTTTAATTAGTAACCTTATCTTAATGGTTCATAGATTCCATTTTATTATTGCAAATAAAAACTTTACAACAAGGTAATGCAATTAGAGATAATATTATTATTCATTTAATTCAAATATGAATCATAAGTGATTTATGATAAAATAGTCACATTTTTCTATAAAGCATTTTAATTAATGTCAATAGATATAATATTTTAACAGGGCCTATTACACCATTTCAGGCAAACATACTAAGTATAAAGATCAATAGAAATTATCATCAGTAACTGTTGCCTCTACCACCACCAATTATTATTACATAATCTCTAAACATTTTGGGGGGAGGTGGTTTAGTAGATTTAGGTTGTTCATAATAATTGAGCAATAAACTATCTTGTCTATTCTTCCTCTAGCTTCAGGTAGCTTCTTTCAAACTGTAAGAAGCTTGAGAGTTGTAAGTGTGTCTGATCCTTGTCTTTATCTCTAGTATTTAGCATAATATTTGAAATAATGCACTCAATAAATATTGATAACTAAGTTTTACGTATTTGTTTATCTGTAGTCAATTTACTTCTAATCCATAATAGTTCAATTTATACGTCGAATGAAGTCCTCTTCTTTGCTTAATCTTTTCATACTAACTTGTACGTTGTTTTTCTTAGGGTTCAATGTTCTCAGTGAAAAATACTTTCATTGCTAGACTGTTTTGTCTCCTTCTAACAGTTCCCAAAGACCCTTTTTGTGGTGGTTGTTTTAAGAAGCATTTTCCCTTACAGGGGTTACCAATTAGCTTTTATTTCATATCTGGTATCTAGATCATAGTAAATATGCAGGAACAAATTCAAATACAAGGCATTTATACTTTAAGAAATCAGGGAAGCCGGGGTGGCTCAGTGGGTTAAGCGCTCACTTTGCAGCACCGGGGACCGGGGATTGAATCCCTGTCCCGGCCCGTGCGGACCCATATGCTGAACTGGGAGCCTCCCCCCCGTTCAGTTCTCTCTGTGTCTCTGTCTCTGTATCTCTCTCTGTCTCTGTCAAAAATAAATAAATAAATAAATAAATAATATTAAAAAGAAATCAGCTCCTTTTACCTTGTACTGCTCACTATCATGAGTCAGTCGTTTATCCACATGATTTATATAATTTTTGATAATATTAATATTTTTATAAAACCCACAACATTGATGATGATAAAAAGCATAATACACATCATACAAATAAGAGAGGAACCATTTTCATGTAATAAATACCCTTTTGGTTCACTTTCAAGATAGCAAGGTGTATGAAGTGGGGGCAGTGAGATGAGGTATTTTTCACCTTTATCAGGATGAAAAATAAAGAGTGAATTATGTTTCAGTGGAAATTTTGTCTAGATTAAAAACATAATGGGTGAGAACAGCAAGTGGTGATGAGGAGAATAAAAGAATTAGAGTTTAGCTTAAGGTGACCAGATTTTAACATTGGTAAAGTGGGACACCATTGACTAAGGAGGAGGGGATTCTTGATTAAAAATTTGATCTATCTTTCGCCGTTCCCTAGCTTGTCGTGCATTCTTTCCAAAAATCAGGAGTTTTTTATAACGCTGCGGGACACGGGACAAATTGTTAAAAATTGGGACTGTCCTGCCAAATGCGGGACGTCTGGTCGCCCTAGTTTAGCCTATTATTGGAATTGAAAACTGGATGTGCTAGAACTAAAAGAAAAAAAAACAAACACTAAGAGCTTTCAGTTTCCTGCTTACCATTTAAAGAACTTGGATTGGCTATTTTATCTTTACAACAAGAAAGAAGCTAAACAAACTAAAAATCAACATCTATACATACACTTATGAGAGAACTAAGGTCATAGGGTAAGCTACTATTTTCCAAATTTAACAGACTGGCATAAGAGATCAACTTATTGAAGCAGAAGACTAGAAACATACAACTCTTGATTAAAAAGTTTCATAGTAAGAAAAAAAAAACTAAACTGTAACGATGAACTGCTGGAGTCTCAAAGTGGAAACGTTTGTTAGATAAATACTTCAGGGGAACCAGTTTGAGAGAGGCCCATGCACATTCATGAGTTTTCTGGTAGAAGCCACATCAGGTTCTCAGAGTAAACAGAAAATAAAAAAATAAAAAATAATAAATAATAAATAAAATAGAAAGATGACAAGAAAGGAGGAGAACCCCAATATCTACCTGGGAAGGGACTTATGAACACAGGGGAATGCACAGGGAAACCCTGAGAAGCACCCTCAACTGAGAGAACCACACAATGCAGAACAACACCCAAAGGTTAGAGAAAAAAAGGGGAGACCAGAAGAGGGAAGGAGAAGGAGCAGTTCGGGGACAGGAACGCGGAGCGTGGAGCGCAGCCCGGGGCTGGCAAAAACAAAGGGGGGTTGGGGGACTACGGTCAAAGTGGAGCTAGATCGAGGGTAGACTGGAAGGGTCTTTGGGAACTGTTTACCGAGACCTAAGGAGCGTGGAAGCCACAAAAGATTGGACAATTTAACATCCGAACTCAAGGGGCAGCATGTGGAGCTCTAATCAGATTACAGAGGCTGAGATGGAACAGGGACTGTGGAGCAGGGTGGCTGAACCTCTGAGCTGGGCGGGGAGAGAGCAGGGCACCAGCCCACAGCAGCTTGGCACCCCTGACCTACAAAGGAGACAAAGCTGAACTCCTAGAGTTGACTGTGAGGGAGCAACTGTTGAAGACAGGGTTCTCGGACTGAGGGCAGCAGGAGTGGAGGTATTAGGGACCCAAAGCCGTGGGCCTAGTGTGGCTGCCGGCCAGCCGATCTGCGACACGAGCCTCTGCCAAGCCCCACCAGCTCACAGATGCGATGAGAGGGGAGAAAGCCCTGAACTGCTCGCATCGCACGCCTGCACTGCTGAGCTGTTGCCCAGCTCGCAGACGTGATTTAAAAAGAAGCCTGATCAGAGGGGTGAAAAAAATTCCCAAGCTGCTCTCCCTGCCTGCAGTGAACCACCAGCCCCACTGCGGACAAAGAAATCTGCTATCACAGATGTGACTAAAAAGCAGCCCGATGAGAGTGGAAAAAGCCCCAAGCTTCTCGCCCCACCCCTGCACTGGACCACAAGCCTCCCTGCAGACAGAGGAATCTGCTATTGTGTCTCAGGCCCACCCTAACTCCGACACACAAGCTCCCACTCCAGGAAACACACCTTCACTACCATGCCTTCAAACAGCTAACACAGCAACCAGAAGAGCAGCCCCAGGGCACAGAACTGATTGCTTCTCCCAACCCTCTCCAAAAATCCCCTTTTCCCACAACTGAGAAGCCCACCTGATAGGCAACCCCACAGAGGAAAATCATACTCATGTGCAAAGCAAAAAGAACTATATCAAACAAAATGCACACCTCAGAATCCAAAGCCCTTCCAGAAGATGAGGGGCATTCTTTAGTAAAAAAGCTTGCACTCTTGAAATCAAATCTAAGTGAAACAGAATTCAGGGCTGCAATACTCAAGACACTCAGAGAGCTCAGTCAATGCTGGCAAAGTACCCAGACACAGTTAAATGACCTCAACAAGAAATTTTCTGAGCAAAATGAGTACTTTACCAATAAAATTGAGAAGTTAGAAATAACCAAAAGGAACTCCTCGAAATAAAGGGCATCATGGGAGACCTGAAAAAAAAATTCACCAGCATAGGAAACAGGGCTGACGAGCTAGAGGAAAGAATGAGTGAAATTGAAAATAGAAACATGGAAATGTCACAGAGGGAAGAAGAAAGGGAAATGAAAGTCAAGAGAAATGAAAAAGCCCTATAAGAACTCTCTGACTCCATCAGAAAGAACAACATTAGACTAATAGGAGTACCAGAAGGAAGAGAGATGAAATCTTCTCAGAGTCTACTAAAACAAATAGTGGATGAGAGTTTCCCTAATCTACGGAAAGAAATAGAATCCCAAATTCAGGAGGAAAACAGAAGACCTAACTACCTAGACCCTAGCAGATCTTCTCCAAGACACATTGTTCTGAAGATGACAAAATACAGAGACAAAAAAAGAATCTTCAAGACTCCCAGGGAAAAACAAAATGCAATTTTCAAAGGAAAAACTATCAAGCTGTCACCAGACTTCTCTTCAGAAACTCTGCAAGCCAGGAGGGAGTGGAGCCCAATCTTCAAAATATTAAAAGAGAGAAATTTCCAGGCAAGAATTAACTATCCAGCAAAATTAACATTTAGATATGAAGGAGTAATTAAGGCCTTCTCAGATATACAGAAGCTGAAGGAATTATCCAGCTCAAAACTAGTACTCCAAGAAATACTGAAGAAAGCTATTCGGCCTCAATCCAGAAATAAAAATAAATGGAGAAAAGTTGGGACAACAAAAAAATAAAAAGGGAAGAAGAAAGAAATGGATACAGGATATTCTCATATATCAATCATCACCCTGAATGTAAATGGACTGAATTCACTAATAAAGAGGCACAGGGTAGCAGACTGGATTAAAAAACAAAATCCAACCATATACTGTCTACAAGAGACACACTTCAGCCACAGAGACAAACATAGACTCAGGGTAAAAGGATGGAAAACAATACTGCAGGCAAATGGCCGTCAGAGGAAAGCTGGAGTGGCCATACTGATATCTGATAAAAAAGACATCAGGATAAAAAAATAATAAGTCTTAAAAATGGACAATACATTTTGATAAAAGGTACAGTACACCAAGAAAACATGACATTCATCAATATATATGCCCCCAATCAGGAAGCACCAAAATTTATAAAGCAACTACTAACAGATCTAAAAGGAGAATTTGACAAAAATACAATTATAGTAGGGGATATAAACACCCCTCTGACAACATTGGACAGATCATCCAAGCAGAAAGTAAATAAAGACATTGCAGCTTTAAATGATACATTACAAGAAATGGACATCATTGACATTTATAGGTCACTCCATCCTGAAAAACAGGGCTACACATTTTACTCCAGTACTCATGGAACATTTTAAAGACTAGACCATATCTTGGGACTTAAATCCAACCTCACCAAATTTAAGGGCATCCAAATCATACCAAGTGTATTCTCAGACCACAAAGCGTTGAAACT
>PVKE010050154.1:0-11027 GCA_004027555.1 Craseonycteris thonglongyai | reverse complement strand
GAATTGTGAAAATGGAAGCTGCACTGGCATTGTGGATTGCTGATTGCAGGAAAAAGACAGTGAGTTTGGACACTAATATGATCAGGACAAAGGCCAAAGCTCTCTACGACCAAATCTTGCCCGATGACGACAATGAAGAGGCTGAAGAAGGTGCTGACGAACCTCAAGCCAGTGCTAGCGCTGCCAGGAGTGATTCGCCTCCTCGAGGACAAGGCTTTTCAGCCAGCAAAGGCTGGTTCGAAAAATTTCAAAAAAGATACGGCCTCAGAAACGTGCTTCTGTATGGTGAGGCTTCCTCTGCTGACAATGCTGCTGCTTGTTACGTGGAGGAACAGTTTCCTAACCTCATCAGTGAGGGAGGCTACCCCTCCCTCACTGAAAACGAAGAGGAAGACGAAGAAGAAACTGAAAAGCGTGGCCTTACCCTGGAGAATCTGCAACAATTGTGCAACATGGCAAGAGCGATGCAACAATTTGCACAAGACATTGACGACAATATGGTTCCAGCTGTCGAGTTCAGCAATCGCGTTGACGGGGTTATGTCCTTGTACAGGGGAATTTTGAAGGAAAAGAAAAAGCAAAGACAACAACTACCCATCACCATGTTTCTCTCCAAGGTAAAGCCCCCAGCTCTACCGTCAGCGCCTCCAGCAGAAGAGTCTCCGAGTGAGCCTAAAGCTTCTACGAGTCAAGTGAGAGCCTCTCCTCCGCCACCCACACAAGACACTTCGCCTCTCTCAGAAAGCAATGTGGACTCATGTTTATTACTGTATAAGGTTTTGTCATTAACCTTATTAATTAGCACTGACACGTTTAAGTAAATATGTATACTGTTGTCATTTTTGTCTTAAATGAGTAAAGTATGAATACTGTTTACATATTTAAAACATTCTCATACCCGCATACACGAAAATTCCTAGGGGCAAATCCTACTTCGCGGTTTTTCAGCTTTCGCGGAAGGCTCTGGTCCCCATTAACCGCGAAAAACGAGGGATCGCTGTATTTCTTGTTCCAAGTCCCATAGCTAGGGAGGAGAACCAGGCTGAAGTCAGGCCATGGGGACCCTCTCCAGCTCCACCTGTGCTGTGTTGTTGCATCAGGAAAGCCACCTCTATCCAAAACTGTCTAGCCATTTGAAAAATACAGGCAAGTCGATCTAAGTACCTATTGCTTAGATACCTATTGATAGTGCCTGGAGGGTCTAGAGCAGGGGCGTCCCTGGGCCACAACGGAAGAATTGTCTTGGGCCACACATAACATACACTTAATAACTGAAAAGCTTAAAAAAACAAAGTATCTCGCTTCTTAGTTTACGAATTTATGTTGGGCTGCAATCAAAGCGACCTGGATTGCATACAGCCCACAGGCTGACTGCAGGTTGGACAAGCTTGGTCTAGAGAAAATATCAAATTTGGAAGCCTCTCAACTAAGGGTCTATACAGAGGGTAGGGGACCTAGCTCCCTACCCACCCCACACCTCTGTAGGTGGCTGCTAAGCTGCCTCATCCATCTAGACCTTGCCCCCTCCTCTTCTGTAAGGCAAGGAACGCAGGAGTGTGGGGCCTAACAGAAACCCACTCAGTATTCAAGAGCAGTTTTTATTAAACTGACAACCTTTGAGAACCCTGTCTCCCACTCCCCAGGTTTTTGGATTAAAATCGTAGGTCCAGCCTTTCCAAGCTATATGACCTTGAGGAAATGTCTCTTTACCTGTTTTCCCATCTACAAAATGGAGGTTTATTTCCTGACTTGAAGGAGAGTTGTCAGAGCCAAGGCATGGCCTGGCACCTAGCATACTGATTTTGGCCTACCTGACTGTCTAAGTAGAAAATAGTGCTCCCCCACTTGCCTCCCCATCCCTCACTCTGCTTTAATTTTTCACTTTTCTCAAAAGATTTTTTTTTTTTTTTTAGATTTATTTTTATTGTCTTTGACAGAGACAGAGAAGGGGAAGGGCCCAGAGCAGTCTTCATAGTTGCACTTCATTTAGTTTTCTACATAGTTTCATTACATTGGCCTGGTCCTCCTGCATGGGAGGCATACTCCCGTGAGCCAGGGGCCTCCCACATGGGAAACTACCAGGGTTGAGAGCTGAACCCGGGCGCCTTCCACATAGGAAGTTCACCCTGGTGAGAACCAAACTGGGGGCACACCCCAGTTCAGCATTATGGGTCTGCATGGGCCAGGGCTGGGATTTGATCCTTGGACCCCAGGGCTGCAAGATGAACACTCAACCCACTGAGCCATCCCGGCATCCCCTACATTTTTCAGACATACAAAAAGAAGCTTCACGTACTTTATCATCCACTCCTGATTTTCCTTGCTTCTCTGTTCTAGCTCCCTGAACATCAGCTTCCTGGGGGCAGGGAGCACACCTGTCCTCTTGCAGTGTGTTCTCAGGCCATGGAATAGAGCCTTTCCCAACGGTGTCTAACTGGCAGATAGAACCTGCAACTAGTATGCCTATTGCCCATCAAACTAACACTCAACTCTCCTCTCTGCAGAACTCAAAGAACTGAAGGCCTTGATCTGCCTCCGCTGTGGGCGGCAGTTCCAGAAGGCCTGGAAGCTGCTGTGCCATGCCCAGTGGGACCATGGACTATCCATCTACCAGACAGAACCTGAGACCCCAGAGGCCCCACTGCTGGGCTTGGCAGAGGTGGCTGTCGCTGTCTCAGCAATGTCAGCAATGTCAGCAGTGCTGGGGCCAGAAGTGGAAGCCAAGGGCCCCCGGGTGAACAGCCAGCCCCGGCGGAGTCCCACCTGCTCCGTTTGCATGAAGACCCTCAGCTCCTTCAGCAACCTAAAAGTGCACATGCGCTCACACACAGGTGAGCGGCCCTATGCCTGTGACCTGTGTCCCTACGCCTGTGCCCAGAGCAGCAAGCTCAACCGCCACAAGAAGACCCACCAGCACCTGCAGCCTCGGAGCCCCTACATGGGCAACACCAGTCAGGAACAGGCCTCAGCAGCCCCTCCGGAGCCCGCAGCCCATGCTGCCACCCCAGCCACCACCCTCCCCTGCAGTGGTGGGGAAGGGGCTGGAGCTGCTGCCACAGCAGGTGTGCAGGAACCTGGGGCTCCCGGTGGTGGAGCCCAGGCAGGACCTGGAGGGGATGGTTGGGGTGTCACCATCAAGGAAGACAGAACTAACCCTGCCCAGAGCCTGAAGATGTCACCTAAGAAGACGCCAAAGCTAGTGGGCAAGAGCCGTGGGTCTGGGGGCAGCTGCGAATTCTGCGGAAAGCATTTCACCAATAGCAGCAACTTGACAGTTCACCGGCGCTCACACACTGGGGAGCGGCCCTATGCCTGTGAGCTGTGCCCCTACGCCTGTGCCCAGAGCAGCAAGCTCAACCGCCACCGCCGCATGCACGGCCTGGGACCTGGCAGCGCCTTCGAGTGCCCCCACTGCCATGTGCCCTTTGGCTTACGGGCCACCCTGGACAAACACCTGCGCCAGAAGCACCCTGAGGTGGGTGTTAAGGCCTGAGTGGCAGGAATGCCTTCCCTCCCTGCTGTCCCTGCTACCAGATCTGTTGACCTTGTCCTTTCCCTGCTGTGAATAAATCCTCCTTCCACCTAGTTACACCCGTATGGACTCTGCTTTCTTGGGGTGTCTGAGGTGGGGCGGGAGGCTAACCCTCCTTGGGGTGGACGGCTGGACAGACCGGTTTGGAATGAGGGGGTGAAGGGAAAGGCCAGCCCCTAGTGCCTGGGGCATAGCAGACCTGGCACAGAAAGCCGTGCTCCCAGTTCCTGGTGTGGGCGAGGGCGGGGAGAGGCCTGGACCTGTCACCAGAGGCCCTGGGCAAAGTCCTGGCCCATCCTACACCTGTGGGTGCTGGCCCTTTTCCCACCGGATCAAGCCCCTGCCCACAGAGTACCCACCCAGATTCAGGCCAGGCTTCCGGTACAGCAACCCTGGCTCCTGTCCCCTAACCCTGGCAAGGTCCCCCACAGTTGACCTTGCTGGCACTGGGGTGTGAGAGCCCTGCACCCACATGGATGACACTGAGGCCAGGTAAAGGAATTAAATAACATTTGACTTTATTTTGTTAAAGAACAAAACCAGCAGCAGCACAGCTTGAGCCCTCGCCCCCCACCCCCTTGCCCCCCACACTTCTGCCTAATGTCGGTAATGAGGGCTTCGGGATCTGGACCTTGAGCGCCTGGAGAGAGAGAGGGGAGGGGCCCTGTGAGGGTTGGGCAGGACGGGAGGCAGAACAGGGTGCTGCTGTGTGCGTGTGTACACAGGTGTACACAGACACACCAACATGCTTAGGGACCCCTGGGGCTTCAGTGCTCAGGAGTCACTGAGGAGGAGGAGGCAGCCACCACAGTAGGAGGGTGCAAGGTGGGGATGGGGAAATAGGCTGGCCATCCCACCACAGGACAGCTCATTTCCCAGGGCGCTGGGCTGGCTGGCTTACCTTCGGGAAGAGCTGTATTCTCGACCTGGAATGAAAGGAGGAGCTGAGGACAAAGCAAATGCCCAGGAGCAGCTGTAGGGCTGAACTGGTGTGTCTCCAGCTGAGGTCATACCAGTGGGTCCAGGATACCCCCTGCACACACGGATGTGCTGGGAGCAAGCATTTCTTCTCATTCACAATTCCCTTGTAACTAAAGCAACATGGTGTGTGCACATGTGTACTCAGGTCTTGAGAGTTTTAATTTATGGAAGAAAGGCCAACATGAAAATACACCATGGGTTTTTTGTAACCGGTTTTGATATTGCTTCTTTTTTAACACCCCCCATAGCTGCCTTCAGCCCTGCTTTTCTGAGCTGGTGATCACAGGGACACTCACTGTAACGGGGGGAAGGGGAGCGGCTCTGCCTGCTGTACTGGCGTTCCCATTCTTCTCTCTCCTTCTCTCTTCGTTCCCGCTCCCTGCAGGAGGAAGGGGAATCAACACAGGAGGGATGAGGACATGCAGCCTAGAACACTGAACTCCAAGGCTGGCTGGGTTACCTGCCCAGGGCAGATGGTTCTGACATCTTAGTCCTACTGGAAAAGCAAACCATCCCCACTTGGAAATGAGGACACAGATCAGAGGGGATCTTGGCTGGGCAGAGCCAGGACCCCCATTCCAGTCAGCCTTGCTATGAAAGGCTTGCTGAAGAAACAGGACAGCTGATTAGTTGGATCATTTCCTTCCCCACTCAGGGCAGAGAGCACAGGGACTCAATACACTAAGTGCTTAATTGGTCTTTGTCAAAATGACCAGGATTTGCAACCCCAAAGGCGACATTTACTGGGTGTCTTATGGTCCTGCTCTGGCTAAAGTAGGACAATATTCCATCCCTATTTAGTAACTGAGCAAACTGGGGCTGACAGGAGAAAGGCCCACAGCTAGTGGTGGCAGAGGGCCAATTAGAACCCAGGTCTGACTGACCATGACACTGAGTCTCTGGGCACTCTGCCCCTCATCTTTTTAAAGATTTATTTTTATTGTTTTTGACAGAGAGAGAGACAGAGAGAAGGGGGAGGGCCCAAATCAGTTTCCATAGTTGCACATCATTGGTTTTTCCACATAGTTTAGTTCCACAGGTGGGCGCAGGGCTGCACAGGGCAGGAATTGGGCCGGGGTCTCACCCCGGTGAGAACCAAACTGGAGGCACTCCCCAGTTCAACATATGGGTCCGCACGGGCTGGGGCCGGGGCCCGGATTCGATCCTCGGTCCCTGGGGCTGCAAAGTGAGCACTTAACCCACTGAGCCATCCCGGCTTCCCCACATCTTGATGGAAGCACACAGCATCCTCAGAAGCCCCATGCCCTCCTCTCCCCCCACAAAAAAATGTGTGCAATAAACAATGACAACAGCAGTGAATTGGACATTAGGTCTTCCCATGTGCCAGGCACCACTGGCAGTCTTATAGTAGAACCCCGTTGAGGCAGGTTCACTACTACATCTGTCCCAGGGGAAGGAGTCCCAGCTCAGAAGGGTTAGGTTGCTTGTCCACAAGCCCAGAAAAAAGTACCAGATAGAACCAGAAACGAGCAACAGGAGACATGGTCCTGCCTCTGACTGATTCCCCTTCTCACCAGCATGGAGCCCTAAGGCCTCCAGTGTGATCCTGGGGGCTGAGGTCTTCTGGACACTAATCCCTGAGCAATTCAGTGAAGTCAGCACCAAGAGACCTAATGCCCATTCCAGGACCACAGTCAGAGAAGACCGAGCTGGCACTGCACTTCAGTCTGCTCCAGGCTCCAAGCCACTCAGCTCTGCAGTGGCAGATACCAGAAGAGAAGTAGAGGAGAGGAAAGAAGCCCTGACTCCCAGCACTGGGCCAGACCAGCCACAGGGGCTGGCTTGAGTCCACCCTTCAACAAACAACACACCAAAACTCAGTGTTCTAAGTGGCACACACAGCAGGCCAGCAGCCAGACCTGGCCTCACAATAGGGACACCAACCATAAACAAGCAAACAAAACAGACAGTGCATGCCAGGTGGGGGTTCGTGCTACAAAGCAAATAGAGCAGGTTGAAGGATGGAGTTTTGGGGTGCTAATCTAGACAGGAGAGTCAAAGAGGGACCCCACCATCCCAGTGGAATGAGGGAGGGAACGAGGTGGAAATTTGGGGATCAGCTAGCTGGGCTAAGAGAACAGGGAGGAGGTCACAGTGGCTGGAATAAGCTATGGATAGAGGGAGGAAACTGAGGGCCAGAACAGGGCTCAGACTTCCATCCACCCAGACGGGGTGGCCCTGAAGCAGGCAGCTGTGGCCCCGATGCAGGGGGTGGGATGGGCTTACTTCATACGGATCTTGCGGGCCATAGCACGAAGCTCATCTTCCCGCTCCTGTGGCAGAGAGGACAGTAAGGGTTGGCCCAGTCTCCACCCCACCCAAGCCCCACCCCTCACTCCACCCTTACCTGCCGCTCATGCTCCTGCTGTATCATCTTCTCTTGAGCAGCCTTCTTATCCGCCTTGACTGTGGGGAGAAAGGGACACGATGGCTGAGGGGTGCCCTTAAGAGCTCCCCCTTCCCGTGTAGAAGCCAAGCTGCCTGCCAATGCCCTCAGCATGGTGTCAGCAAGAGCAGCATGTATACCCATCCCTCCCCGAACCAACTCCCCCAGGTTGGCTGGAAGGAGGGGAAGCTGGGAAGACCTGGGGGACAGACTGAGGGACATACACTGCCTGTTCAGGGCCTTCTGCATCCTCAGCTTCAGCTTCTCCTGCGGTGTCAGCTTGGGCTGGGGAAGGGGGAGAAGAGGCGGGAGAGGGGGGTGGGTGTCCCAGAGCTCCCACAACCCCTCATCCAAGAGCCTGGGACTTGTTGGGAATATGGAAGGGGCAGGTTGTGCACATCGCCATGAGGCTCTAGAGGCCTTGTGGACAGTGAGGAGGGGAGGAGACACACATCTCAAGAGGACAGAGCCCTCCCAGCCCCCCTCAATCCCTGGGGCTGGATCTCCCGGCCCACCCAGGCCCCCCTGCAGGCCCACCGGGCCCAGTTCTCGGGCACTGCTGCTGGCGGGAATAAGACGGGCGAGTTCCAAATTCTTACTGACTTTGGCAGCTCCTGTCTCTTTACCAGCGGCAGGTTCGGTCCTGGGAAGAAAGGACAGCCGATACCTCTGATCCTACACAGCCTCAGCACTGCCCTCAGACCAGATACTCAGGCCGTTGGCTTCAGATGCCCCCAGGGAGGTACCTGTCACTCAGATCCCTCAGAACAGGGCCATGACCCCCTCTGACCCATCATCCAAAGCAAGGCCAGGACTCCTCAGGCCCACCCTCCCAGATCAGGGCTGTGCCTACTCAGATTGCCCTGGGCAGGAACAAGTTTCTTTCAAAGAGAGAACACTGAAGTTCCTCACTCCCTGAGGCTGACAATCCTGTTCCCCAAGCCTTGCCCCAGCTCACTTTTTCAGCTTCTCGCCCACAGCAGGGGACGCTGCAGGCCTGATCAGCTTCTCCCTTGGAGGTGATGGCGAGTGACTCTGGCTTCGGCTTTGGCTGCGGCTGGGGCTGCGGCTGCGGCTGGGGCTGGGGCTGCGGCTCCGAGTCAGGCTGCGACTGCGGGACAGGCTGACGGACCAGCTGCTGCGGCTTCGGCTACTGCTGTGGTGCCGGGGGCCCCGGCCTCCCCGCCTGTACCAGTCCCCAGAACGAGAGCGACTCCTGGGGGCACAGTGTGGCAGGAGGACTGGCTATGAAGTTCCAGAGACCCTTCACACACACACACCCCTGCCCAGCTCCAAATCTTTAGTCCTCCTTTCACGGCCCGAGGTTGGTCTGCTATCAGTTCACTTCCCTCTAGCTCGTTTTCTGCAGAAATCTCCCCCTGCTGCTCCATGGCCTCAACTCAGTCTAAACAGAGACCAACCTACTGATACAACCACCTTAAGACTTACTAGACACCCATTCATCCACCTCCCTGGGAAGAGACCTCGAGGAGGGCAGGACCTGGCTGGTCAGCGTCCCCCTTTACACACTGTGCCCAGCTCTGGGCACATAGGAGGCATGACCTCATCTACACCTTTACCATCTCCTCACCTTGCCAGGGCCCAGGGTCTCACAAGTGGGAATTGCCCCAATGCACCCCCAGGCTACAGCAGACCCACGGACCCAGTCTGGGGACAACCAGCCCTGCCCTCTCTCTGCTCAGGACCCTGAGGCTACTCAGCTAGGGCTCACCTGAGATGTGACCAGAGACACCCACCCCCAGCCCTTCTGTTGTCACCCTGAGTCAGCCTATAGGGAATGACCTGGAAGTCAAATCTAGGCCCTACAGTGATTCTGCTGGGGCTAACATGGGTTTTTATAAAATGCAAATCTGTTGGCACTATTAAAAACCAGAGAGGCCCTTTAAAAGTCCAAACTCAACTTTGCTTGAGAAACCAGGAGATACCAGGCCTGGTGATGAGCAGCCAATGACTCCATTTGATGGGATGTGTGCTCCTCGGCTCACCAGGGCAAACCTAACCCCTCTATTTGCCTGCCAGACCCAGTAGGTAGCTGACGTTGACATGCATGTAGCAGTAATACAGGTGACAATGCTGATGACAATAAAAGTCCTTCCCAAGTGCTAGGCTATTGTATAAACACTAAACACAATAGATTTCCTTGTCACACTTCCACAACTCAAATGGGACACTAATCTCTATTTCAGATGAAGAAACAAGGACCAGAAAGTTCACTAGCAAGACCAGAATTTGCACCCAGACAGTAGCTTCATGGCCCATGCTCTCACCCAGAGAGCCAAGATAAGATGCCTTTCCACAAGCAGCCCAGATCCCACCAGGTAAGATCACTAAGAATTTTGTTCCATTCCCTAGATGCTTATTTCCTACCATGTCTGGAGCATTTGCCTCAAACTCTGCCTCCCTGGGAAAAGGGCTGCCATGATTTTTCTGGCCCCTTCCCCACGGAGTGTTCCAGCCGTAAAGGCCAGGTCCTGCTGCAAACCACAGAACACCCTCGAGTATTCATGCACCTCTCTACCCTCAGCCTAGAACTCTGTGAGAAGAGTTCTGTCTCCTGTCCCTACTGTGTCCCTGAGCATGATGGCTGTGTTCCACACCATGTTACCAAACATGGATCTCCTGCTACCACACAAGGATCTCCTACACAGACTGAGCAAGTACTTTGTGGTCTCACTGACCTTAGGGCCCAGGCCACCTCCAGGCCCCTTGCCCCCGTCACACACCAGCCCGCACGTACCTGCTTCTGCGCCGGGGCCCATACCCACCACGCCGGGCAGGTGAGCGGGAGTAGCGATGTCCGTCTCGGGAGCCCCCACCTGAGTGCCGGCGGCCACGGCTTCGGGACCGAGAATAGCGTCGGGAGCGGGACCGGGAGCGGGACCAGGACCGGGAACGGGAGCGTGCATGGCGGCCAGAGTGGTAGTAGCCTCCACCACGGCGGGAGCGGGAACTGGAGCGAGAGCTGGAACGGGAGCTGGAGGTCCTCGAGATGGAAGAGGAGGAAGAAGAGGAGGAGGAGCGGCGGCTGCAGGTGGGGCAGGAGGAGACAGTCAGCGCCAGCCTGGGTTGTGGCCCTCCCCTGCTCCAGGTCCCCCCCACGGTGACCAGGGCATAGGGCAGGTGGTGTGAGCGTTACCGACCGGGCACTGGCATTACGCCCCGGTGCGGGGCCGCTGGGCTGGGGAGGTGCGGGGGGCTTCCCTGGGGTGGCCCCTGATGCGGCTGCTGCCGCTGCTGCTGCCGCTGCCTCCTCATCACTGCCTCCAAAACTGGTGATGAATGTGATCTTCTCCTCTCGACCCGGGGTCGGGGAGCGGGAGCGGGAACGAGACTCAGAGCTGGATTCCGAAGGCGACCTACAGAGCAGGGAGGGCACTTAAGTCACCAGCTCCTTGAGTCCATCTGCCAGCCAAGGAACACACATGCAGCACTAGACACCCAATACCCATGCACAGAGCCAAAGGCTGTACAAGAGTCCAATTCATAACCAGGCAGCCTTTTCAAAATAGCCAGGAAAGAAGTGACAGAACTATATTCACTTCATGTGGCTATGAAAAAGGGAGGAATGGATGTATGTATTTAAAGATTTGTTTTTATTGTTTTTGACAGAGAGATAGAGACAGACAGAGAGAAGGGGGAGAGCCCAGAACAGTCTCCATAGTTGAACATCACTAGTTTTTCCACATAGTTTCATTCCACAGGTGGGTGCGGGGCTGCACTGGGGTCTCACCCCAGTGAGAACTGAACTGGGGGCACTCCCCAGTTCAGCATATGGGTCCGCACGGGCTGGGGCCGGGATTTAATCCTCGGTCCCCAGGGCTGCAAAGTGAGCACTTAACCCACTGAGCCATCCCAGCTTCCCTGGATGTATGTATTTAACATGAAAGAGGGGAAAGCCGGGACGGCTCAGCGGGTTGAGCGCTCGCTTTGAGGCCATGAGGACCGGGGATCGAATCCCGGCTCCGGCCCAGGCAGGACCCACATGCTGAACTGGGGAGTTCCCACAGTTTGGTTCTCTAACTGTCTCTGTCTCTCTCTCTATCTGTCAAAAAGTAAAATAGAAATAACTATGCACTGAAGACAAAA
>PVKE010050153.1:0-11045 GCA_004027555.1 Craseonycteris thonglongyai | reverse complement strand
AAAAAAAAAAACAAAACCCTTTACCAAAAGAACACTCCCACAGACAGGCTCTAATTAGTACTATTAATGAAGATTTAGAATTTTAAAATGAGTGCTATTAATGAACATGTTTACTAAATGTACCTAGAAGATGCTTAGAATAAGCATTTAAAATAAAATATAATGTTTAATTTTTATACTGACTCAGTATTAAAATATCTATTTGTCCATAAATTTAAATGTTAGTTTATTAACCTTCATTCCAAAATTAATAATGCAATTATTTTATCTTTTTATATTCAAATTGTAAAAAGTACATTGAGAGTTGCAAGTTTTAGTAAACTCTTACTAAAATTTCAATTTCAAGAAACCTATGAGTGTATACAGGGAGATTATTAGATCAATTTCTAGATTATAAAATAATTGTGCATTTGCTTTACAATCTAGACAAAAAAGGCGATCTTAACTTATTTTATTTACTTAAAGCATTATATATTTATCTTTAAAACTGTAGATAAACCCAATCATGCAGCTGATTTAAGTTAAAAAAAAAATGGAAAAAGGATTAGATCCACTGACTAGAGTTGATTTGTGTCTTTGTGTCAAGTTTTTGTCATCCTCTGGACATGTCTCTCCTTATTGGAATTCTTATCCTGAACATGAAATATTATTTTCCCAAGTGATTTAACAGTAAATTGATTTTCAATTACAATGGTAAATTAGATCTGAATATCTAAGCAGTATAAAGGAGTCTTTTGACTAACCACCTACTAATAACGAGATATTTGAAACAGATTCAAAATTTGAAGTAAAAAAAAGCTGTCAATCCATGACCTCGCCAAGATTCCTGGACACACCAACTGTCCTGCTCAGCTCCTGAGTGTCACAGTGCACTTTAGTGCACTTGCCAGGAAAAAAAAATAAAAACACTGAAAAATGGAAAAGCATATTCAATTATACATTTCCTCATATTAACTTATAAATTCAGTGCCTTTTCTTTCGGAAAATTAAAAAAAAATTCAGAGGACAAGTAACGGGGTATCAAAAAATTATGCACATTTTAAGAGTTATCTATGTATTACTTTTCAAAGATGAACTGAATTACAGTAGCAATGTGTAGTATGATGTTCACTCAAAAGATGGCATTAATCAAATACAAGCTCACATCACCATGCAACAGGCAGGACAGTCAAAGACAACAGTGGAGGCACGGTTGTTGTTTGAGGAGTGCAATACCATTTTAAAGTGGTATTTGAAATTCAAGAATGTTGCGGAAGTACAGTGACAATGGAGGCGTGAGTATGCAGCAGAACCTCCAACACGCCTAACAACTGCATGCATTCATGATGTTTGGGACTTGTGGTACATTGAAATGGCATGTGCAGTGATAGAACTGGACACTTTGGTCAGTGTTTCTCAAGCAGTAGTTTGCAGCAATCAGAAGTGTCTGGATACTAATGGTAATCACTTTGAGCACCTCTTGTAATTGCAGAAGTCAAATGTGACTTGCATTCATCTTCTGTTACCAGCATATATTGAGTATTACAAATTTAATACAGTTTTTCCTTTCTTGATATGTGTATGCATTTTTGGCTCACTTTCCTAGGTTAAAAGCTGAGCAAATACAATGAAAGAAAAGCAATCCTAAGAAAAATTTGCTGTCTTTGGATTAGCCAGAAATGTCGTTTGAAATAAAAAATCATCACAATACAGTTCATGTTTATATTTCCAGCACTGTAAAATGTTATATCTCCCTTATTGATCTTTTGATAATTTGTAATAGCATTTTAAGAATACATTAAAAGGGGAAGCTGGGATGGCTCAGTGGGTTAGGCGCTCACTTTGCAGCGCCAGGGACCGAGGATCGAATCCCGGCCCCGGCCCGTGCGGAACCATATGCTGAACTGGGAGCTCCCCTAGTTCAGTTCTCTCTCAATCTCTGTATCTCTCTCTCTCTCTCTCCTTCTCTGTAAAAAATAAAAAAAAATAAAATAAATAAATAAATAAATAAAGTAAAAAAAAAAGAATACATTAAAAAACATACCATTGGAAAGCACTTCTGGTACAGTGCTTTTATTTTACACATGGAGAAATAAAGTACTTGGGATGAAGGACCTTCAAAGGGTCACAGTCATTCTTTACTGTAAAGGTAGAATGGATACATTACTTTTCTGAATTCAAGTTCACTGATATTTTTGCTATGTGATTTTGCCAGCTATAGATATAAACTATACACTTAGCTTAACAATATTTCCAGTTAATCATTAAACTTCCAAAAATCCTGGAAGAGGTGATAAAGAGAAATATTTTGTAAAGCAAGTCCAGAGAGAATTCTTTCAATAAATTTAATGCGGTTTTCTTTTCAGTCATATAATATAACCATGCTGAGCCCCAGACTTCTTTCTCACCCAAACTAAAAGATTTTTTCCCCAAAATACCCTATTAAATTATACAATTTTAGGGCTTATATCATCTTCTGGTGTCTACTGAAAGAGGTTATGGATGTGTGTGAACATGACCTTATATATAATGTCCTATCTATATACCTTTTGGCAAACCAAGTTTAATCCTTCCTGCAAATACTCTCAGGTAAATAATAAGGATTCCCTACAATGATCTGCAAAGCAATGCTATTATTATATAATTTTTCACTCAATAAATTCTAACTTTGGCAGAAGAAAATTTCAGGTTTAGATGATTATATTAATTTGTGTCACATAAAATTTCATAACCAGAATTATAAGCAAGTAATTATATTTGGTTCAATAAAGAATCATAACATTTAGAGACACACTGAACTGCTTTCATATAAATCTTAAAAAAAAAAGTTTTTTAAAGATTTATTTATTGTTTTTGACAGAGAGAGAGATACAGAGTCAGAGACAGAGAGAAGGGGGAGAGCCCAGAACAATCTCCATAGTTGCACATCATTGGCTTTTCCACATAGTTTCATTCCACAGGTGGGCGGGGCTGCACAGGGCAGGAACTGGGCCGGGATCTCACCCCAGTAAGAACTGAACTGGGGGCACTCCCCAGTTCAGCATATGGGTCCGCACGGGTCGGGGCCAGGATTCGATCCTCAGTCCCCTGGGCTGCAAAGTGAACGCCTAACCCACTGAGCCATCCCGGCTCAAAATCCTAAAAATTTTAATGGATTTGTGTCAAACCATAAAAAAAAAAGAGAGACTATGTAAGTTCAGCATTCGATTCTGTTCCCATAAAGATTCCATAGTATTAACTAAATGTATATTTTTATTCTGCTTCAAGATATTTAACCATCCTGAAGCTTCATCATCATTATTATTATCATTATTATTATTATTATTTTGTAAATTCAAGAAAGTAGTTGTGTTATAAACACATTTTGTCAGCCCTCAGTACTTCTCTGGAAATCTGGGTTGGAACTGCAAGGTTTATAAAAATGTCAACTTGTCTCTGGACTTTATACATGTAAACTCCAGCTTTGTGGGATAACCATGTAGAGACTAGAGGGCGCCATTTAGTAGACTAGGACACGCCATCTTATGACATGGGCCCCACCCTGAGAGACCTTCCGGAATCCCAGGAACACAAAACCTAAGAAAAAAGAAACTAAAGATTTGTTCCCCTGGTCCCGCCCCCCTCCCATCAAATAATCTGCCCCATCCAATAAAACCAAGGGTCACCCTCGCTATCCAATCCGATGGCAACACAACAAGCCTAACTTCCTGCTTGCAGTTTCTCCCTTTAAAACACCCCGCCCAACGGGACTAGGGGCCATTCTCTCCTAGTTGCACTGGGAGACGGACAGACCGGGCTCGAGTTTGTAGCAATAAAACCTCTCTTTGTACTTGCATCGGAGTTGGTGTCTTGGTTGCTGTTGCAATCACGATCTGGGAGCACAACAACCATAGTTCATTAAGTTTGTAGGAAGTACAAAAAGCTGGGGTGGAGAGTGTTGGGATAACATAATTAAAAGCAATATACCTTTCCAACCACAAAAGTAGCACAGGAAGGAAACAATTTTATTACTGAATAAGCTTAAATCAGAATGTGATGCTCATCTCAGGCAATCTGTTAAAGAGATTGCAAAGACAACAAGAAATCTTACCATTTTATATATGTAGTCAAACAGATACAATTTATTGCACAGAATTTTTTAAGATAAGCAATAACTAGTCCTCCAATAAGAGGTCTTGACAACATCATTTGTCATACCCAGTTCGTTGTAATTTCACTTGGTAATTGGGATAGCCTTCTGTGTTTGCTGATAGCCTTTATTCAAAGGAAAAACAAATGTCTCATAACTACCGTAGGAAGGGAAGTAGTTTTGAAGCCAGGTGTCAGCTGGAGTTAGCAAGACAGAGAGATAGGGGCACTATCATCTCTGGTAATTACATTTTTAAAAATGTTTTCCAGATCCTTAAGAAAAAATAATCTTGAGTTGTAAAGCTGACAAGATGCTTATTTACCTTTTAAAAAGATATTCAGAGGAAGTTGGGATGACTCAGTGGGTTAAGCGCTCAATTTGCAGCCCCGGAGACTGAGGATGGAATCCCGGCCCTGGCCCATGTGGACCCGTATGCTGAACTGGAAAGTGCTGCCAGTTTGGTTCTTGCTGGGGTGAGACCCTGGCCCAGTTCCTGCCCTGTGCAGCCCCAACCCCACCTGTGGAATGAAACTATGTGGAAAGACCAATGATGTACAACTATGGAGACTGTTCGGGTCCCTCCCCCTTCTCTCTGTCTCTGTATCTCTCTCTCTCTCTCTCTGTGTCAAAAACAATAAAAATAAATCTTTAAAAAGATATTCAGAGATTTCAAAGGGTCAGACTAAGAATATGCAATTACAATTTTCTAAAGCAAGTGCTCTAAGAAATAGGATGTGAGGAGAATCTCTTTTCCTGTTATTCACCAGGAAAGGTTCAAATTTATTATTTTTTATTTATATGTATTTGCCCTTACAACAGGAAGAGGTTATTGTAGGTACATATCTTTTATATAATACTGTATGTAATGCTTTGTTGAGTTGTACCCTTTTGAACCTAATCTGAAAGATAACTTCACTTAAATTTATAAATATAACATTTGAAGTAAATTCAGTTATGTTTCTGAATTTCTACTTTTAATGCTTCATTTTTGTTACTTTCATATAGCTTTATGAATTTGTTTTTGTTTTTGTTTTTTTTGTGTGTGTGTGTCTCAGTGTATACATAAAGACCTATAATATTCCTCTCTCTCTCCAAAACACAGCAGGGGCTCTACTCCTGGCCTCCTTGTACAGTCATCTGAACATCATTGGTAGAGAGTCTTCCTACTTTTAGAGTGGATTTGATTGATGGATCTTATAAAACAAACAATAAAACAATTATTTTTAAGTACTGGTAAATAGTATGAAGCTCTAATGCCACAATAGCATTTTCTATTAAAACTAACATATTACCATTTTTTATGAGTCTTATATTCTCTTGTGAGTTAAAAAAATGATTCAAAGAGAAAGTCCAAGTATTTTTATTGATTTTTTAAAAGCACTTTGAGAGGATGCAGGATGGTTCAGCTGGTTAAGGGCTCACTTTTTGGCCACAGGGTCTGGGGATAAAGTCTTGGTCCTGCTCCTGGTCCCAGCCCCAGCCTGTGCAGACCCATATGCTGAACTGGGGCAAAATTTCCTTGTGGGAAGCCCCCAGCTCATTTCCCACTAGGGGCATGCTTCCTACATGGGAGGCCCCCAGCCAAGTTCCTGCCCTGCATGGCTCCACATCCACCTGTGTGGAATGAAAGTATGTCAAAAGCTGATAATGCACAACTATGGAGGCTGCTCTGGGCCCTCCCCCTTCTCTCTCTCTCTCTCTCTCTCTCTCTCTCTCTCTCTCTCTCTCTGTCTGTCAAACAATAAAAAAAGCATTTTGAACAATAACAATAAGAATGAATGTAAAACATTTTGGTTGAAGTGTAAAAACATATCCATTTGTGTAAATTCTTGTATTAAAATTAAAATAAAATCAAATACAGTGACATATTAAACTAGGGATAAATATTACATAAGTAACAGTTTTAAATCTAGAATCATATTTCTGGGAGAAAGGAATAATTGATCGTTTAACATACACCAGGCTTTACATCACATTTGAAAAAGTACAAAAATAAAATAGTGTTAACAGGAGATGAAGGTTTGGAGCAAGGCAGCCAGGAAATTGAAGGGGAAAAGGAAGACAGAAGGAAAGATAACTCTTTATTATCTTCATAATCATTGTGTAATATTCATACCAGTACGAAGTTTAACTATACAGTTTGATAAGTTTTGACAAATCCAAACACTTGTGTCACAAAGAAATATGTCAAGATATAGAACATTTCTATCACTCAGGAAAAAACCTCCTACCCCTTTACAATTTATAGCCTATACTCTTGGAAGCAAACATTGTTCAGATTTACATCACCAAAGATTTGTTTTATATGTTATAATACTTTGTATAAATGTATTATACAGTATGTACTCTTTTGTGTCTGGTTTTTTAGATTCAGACTAATGTCTGTGATATTACCATGATATATTTTATTACTTATTAATATTCCATTAATTCATTTCTTTTATTTCATTGTTAAGTAATATGTATTCATTAAAATATATGATAATGTGTTTATACATTTTCCAATTGATGGACTGTTTCCAGTTTGTCTATGATGAATAGAACTGCTATGAAGATTTTTGTAAACTGGACTATATTTTCATTTAATTTCATAGCTTAATATCTAGTACTGAAATTGTTGCCTCAGAAGTACAAGGTACATGTACATTTAAATTTAGGAGTCATTGGGAAGCTATTTTTCCAAATGATTAGAACATTTTACACTCACACAAGAAATGTATGGGAGTTGCCTTGTTTCTTGTTACTGTGAACGTTTGGTCCTGTCAGTCTTTATATTTTAGGCATTCTAGTGCCTACGTAGTAGGTATATAATGATGCCATATCTCTGTAATTTAAATTTGCATTTGTTTCAATATGTCAGTATAAGCCCCTTTGTCAGATATATGTATTGAAAACTTTTTCGTTGTTTTTTTTTTTCAGTCTGTGTCTTGCCTTTTCAATTTCTTTTTTTTTTTTAATTTTTTTATTGTTTTTGACAGAGAGAGAGAGAGAGAGAGAGAGAGAGATGCAGAGACAGAGAGAAAAGTGAACTGGGGGCACTCCCCAGTTCAGCATATGGGTCCGCATGGGCCTGGGCCGGGATTCGATCCTCGGTCCCTAGCGCTGCAAAGTGAGCGCTCAACCCCCTGAGCCATCCCAGCTTCCCCTTCAATTTCTTAATGGTTTCTTTTCTGTCTGAGAAGCTTTGAATTTCCATGAATTCAAATTTATTAACAGTTACCTTTATGGTTATTTTTCTCTATGCCCTATAAAAATAAAATTGCCTACCATATTTATTTTCCCTAGAATTTTTGTACTCTTAACCCTTACATTTAAGTCTATGAGCTACATTAAATAAATTTTGCCCATGCTGTAAAGTGGGGATAGTTCTTTTCTGTGTCATGAGTTATTTATGTGTTCTTTAATTTCCAAGTATTAGAGAATTTTTCAAGTTTCTTATTTTTTATTGATTTCAATTCAATTCTTTTTTTCTCAAAGAACATTCACTGTATATTTTTATTCCTTCAAAATGTATTCAAACAATTTAGAGCCAAGCATATGACTTTTCTTGGTGAATATGGTATGTGCACTGGAAAAAGAGTGTGTTCTGCTATTAGAGGTCTAATATTCTATAAAGGTTAATTAGGTTAAGTTGGTTAATAACACTACTCTAAATTTCTATATACATACATATATATTACATTTTATAATACTAACTTCTGTAAATTACTGAAATAATATTAATTTTTACCACTATTACTATAGTTTTATAATTCACCCTTTAGTTCTTTCAGTTTTTGCATTATATGATTTAATCCTGTATTATTTGGTTTGTGCACATTTAGGAGAATTGTATCTTCTCGATTAATGGATTCTTTTCTTTTTATGAAATGTCTTTATGTATAGCAATTCTTTTTGGCTCAAAATATAAATGGCTTGATAGTATTTTAGCTAAACTTTTTTTTTATATTATTAGAATATGCATAATATATCTTTTATTCTTTTTTATCTAAAGTATTTAGATCTTGATACTTACAGTTCATTTCTTGTAAACATCACAGAGTTGGGTCTTGCCTTTTCATCCAGCCTGACACACTCTCTGCCTTTTTTATTGAAGGGTATTTTTACTTTGCTTATATTTCCTACAGCTTGATTATTTTTTATGAGTATCATGTTTATATATTCAAAATTTGTTCTTTTTGGTTTTCTGTTAAAAATTTGTTGCCTTCTTTTCTATAAAACAAGTATTTTTACTATTTTGTTTTATCTCCTTTACTAACATATTAGCCAAACCTGTTTGTTATGTATATTTATCATTAGCTCAAAGCATTAATAATCTACATTGTTAATCACTAACTTTAAGTCACTATAACATTTCTTGTAAAGTTTAAGAAAATCACCATATACATTCACTTGGTCAACTACCAACTTTTGTCCTATCATCACATATTTACTTTAATATATTCTATAAACCCTATAATACATTGTCATTGTTTTGCTATAAGCAATCAACTATCTTTTAAATAAATTAAGAAGAAAAAATATCCTAGTTACTAATTTATTTTTTCTTTCCAGTGTTTTTTACATCATGTAGGCTGACATTTTCATTGGGTATAAATTCTTATCAGTCTAATGATGTTCTTTAGTATTTCTTTTTAGGCAGTGCTTATGGCAATGATGTCTTTCAATTATTGTTTTATTTTTAAATCCTTTATTTTACCTCCATGTTAAAAAGATAGTTCCCCTGGGTATAGAATTTTATTTGACATGGTATTTTTCTACTTTTAGCACTTTGAAGTTGCGATCCCATTTCTTTATGGTATGTGTTGTTTCTGATGAGAAGTTGACTGTTACTCTTTTCTACTGTTCTCATACGTACCTAAATCTAAATCTATATAATGTTTAAATTTCTCTTCTTTTATAATTTTCTCTTTATGTTTGGTTTTCCACAGTTTGACTATAATGTTTCTGCTCATATTTGCCTGTGTATATGTATTTATATATTTATCTTGTTGAAGTTTGTGTAACATTTTAAATATGTAAGCTGTCGGTATTTCTCATCAAACTTAGAAATCCACTTTTTTTCTTGCCCTAAACTCTTTGTCTTTTGGGACTTAAATTATATATATTCTACTACTAAATAATTTCCTACAAGTCAATGATGCTATGTTGATTTCTTTAAAATCTTTTTCCTCTCCATGTAATAATGAGATGTTTCTATTGCCCTATATTTTGGTTAATTGAAATGTGAATTATAACCTGGTATTTAAATAATCTAGTGGATTTTAAGTTTATAATAATGGCTCAATTCCCTTGCCTGCTAATTGCAACATCTGTGTTATCATTAGATCTTCTTCAAATCAACTTCAGTCTCAAAATCAACTCCTGTCTTCTCAGAACCCCAGTGACTCCAAGCATTTTGCGATCTCTATCATTACTGCTCAGCTCCAGCCATTCTGTTGCTTTCTCTACCATAGACTCTTACTCTGTTAGATTGGATTTGGCCAAAGAATCAAGGAGAACTAAAAGGCACACATATGGAACTCTTTCTGTGACTATCCCTCCATTCTAATAACTTTGTCTCCTGATTCCAGCCATCTCAGCAGCCTTAAACACTGATTTTTCCTTCCTCTAGTCAACCCTGCTCTGTATTGGGTTCTATTTCCCTTTGCTGAAATTTTGAAAATTCCTCAGAAAATTGAGGAAAATATATAGCTCCCTTAATGTATATTCTTCAAATAATCAAAGCACTTCATGATTTGTTGTCTAAAGCTTGAAAAATATTATACTTCTTATATATTGTCCAGTTTTATAATTCTTGTAGCATGAGGATAAATTTGATATTCATCACTCCATTAGAGCCAAAACTGGAATTCCAAGTAATCGTGTTTTAAACATTTGTTTTTTCAGTGTTTTGAAAACAAAGTTACTACAATTCTCTCAAAATTATGAACTACAGATTTTTTTCCCATTTACAGTTGAAAATGTTGTCTATAGACTTAAACTATCCAAAGTTAAAAGAAGTAATATAGTTAGTTAAGAGATATTGAGCTGAATTTTAAAGGTATATCTGTTAGAATGAGAAATGTGTTGTTTTAATGTTTACACTGGTAATTTGGAAATATTTAATGGCAAAATTATTAGTTTAATAAAGTCTTCAAAGATGCCTAAAAGGCTTGTCTTACGTAAAACAAATGCTACTTAAGTTGTTTAAACTGCTCATGAGGTAGACATTGAGACCCAGAGTCACATGTATTCTGGCTTTCTGCCAAGCCCCCTGCCACCCACTCCTGAATGATGAGTCAAAGGTATCTGAATGATTCCTAGACACCCTGTGATTATAGCTTGACATCACTGTATTACATTTTGTGGCCTATGAATAAGCATTGAAGCTATTCTGAATGCTTTGACTATAGAAGAAGATTAAGTTAAGACACAATACCTAATTAAACAAGTTCTTAAAAGCCAAGAAGAGGCTGGATGATTATTTTCGGGATGTTATGGGTTTGCATTTATGAAAGACATTTCATGCCCAATCTGCAGAGCATGAACCTGAATGTGATACAAGAAGCAAATTCAGAAATCAAAGCCATCCAGAGAGTCCAAATAAGGTATCATTCTGAAAAGTATTGATAAAAAGGCAGAATACAAATGCATAGCACAGGTACAGGAATGAATAAAACCAGATTAAAGCAAGTGTTTATGTATTAGGGAGATAGGAAGTAAATAATTCCAAATATCTGGGGCCAATATCCAACCTATGTGTAAAAGCTACTCTGAAAGGCAAGGTTTAGTAAGGAGATCAACTCTATATATTTATTTGGAACTCTTTTTGTTTTAAAGATTTATTTTATTGTTTTTGACAGAAAGAGAGAGAGAGAGAAGTGCGGGAGAGAGAGAGAGAGAGAGAGAGAGAGAGAGAATGAATTTCATGGGCCCAATCTCATTATAGTCACCT
>PVKE010050152.1:0-11019 GCA_004027555.1 Craseonycteris thonglongyai | reverse complement strand
GGGGTTGGAGGGGGACCTGATTCTGGGAGCTGGGCACATAATGCGATGCATGGGTGATGTGATGTGGAGTTGTACATTGGGAAACTGTCTGATTGTTACCAACCAATGTCACCCCATTAAATTTAACAATAAAATATAATAATATTATTAAAAAAAAAATCTGATAGAATTTTATTGATTTAATCAGGCCATTTTCTGTGTTTTGAAGCAAAGCCACTTATCTGGCATTTTTCATTAAGGCTTGACTACAGCTGGCTGCTTCCCAGAATGCAGTATTGTGTCAGAGGTTATTTTATAAAGCCATGGATCAGCTGTCTTTGTAATTTGCTTAAATTGATTATGTGTATATTTCTAAACTCTCCAGACTGAAAAGAAGGCTGTACTTGGGTGAGGAAACAGTATTATTGTTTCAGTGACAAAAGAGCATTTCTACTACGCCTTGTTACACATGGACATGCTGGCTTTCCTATTGTGCCTAAATAGCAATTTTTATTGCAACTTTTTCAGCATGTTATTTTTATTTTATCTTTTTATTTTTTAAAGATTTATTTTATTGTTTTTGACAGAGACAGAGAGAGACAGAGAAGGGGAGGGCCCAGAGCAGTCTTTGTAGTTGTACATCATCAGTTTTCTATATGGTTTTGTTCCACACAGGTGGGTGAGGCCAAGCAGTGTGGGAACTGAGCTGGGGGGTCTCCCACATGGGAGGCATGCCCCCCCGAACCAGGGGCCAAACCAGAGAGTGAGAACCAAACTGGGGGCCTCCCTCATGGGAAGCACACCCCAGTTTAACATATGGGTCCACATGGGCCGGGGCCAGGATTCGATCCTCAGTCCCCAGGGCTGCAAAGTGACCACTTAATTCACTGAGCCATCCTGGCCTCCCCAGTGAGTTATTTTTAAATGCTGTGATTTCTATTTTGACTGGGTTATATAGCTTCAATCAAATGATTTATAAGTAGTATTTAGGATCAGAAAAGCATCATTTAACTATGTGAGTATACATTTACAGGAGAGTAGTTGATTTTTGTCCTTTCTCTCTGTTGATTTCTGACACAAATTTCAGAATGTGAGCTTTTAATGTAAAACAACAGCAGCAGCAGCAGCAGCAACAACAACAACAACAACAAACTATTATGTTGCTGCAGTGAGTAATTCCTTTCTAAAGTTGTAGGGTGCCTATGTCTTATCCCAAGGACTGGGGTTAAACTAGACTTAAATATATCACAAAGTTTAGATATTTTATTTTAAAACACTCAAGAATGTAGCATTAGAAGTTCACTAGCAAAGTACCCAAAAGAGAAACCAAATTATGTGTTTTAGTCAAACTAAGGATTTACCTGATACACAAATGCCCAGTGGATTGAAGTAATGATTTGCTCAATGAAGATGGTTAAAAATGGTGATGGGCAGTAATTAGATGTACAGTGGTGAACACCATGTAGTATATACAAACATCAAATGTTGTACACCTGAAGCATATATAATCTGATATACCAGTTTTACCACAATGAAAACAATGAAAAAATGGATTGAGTAAAAAAGAATGAGAAATTAAGTTTTGTATGTTGATTTTAATCATTTTTATCATGGAACCAAAAGGTAAGTGTTGGTCAGCAGCTCAATGCACTGTAATTACCAGTTATTGTGTGCCTTGTGATTCTACTTTCTCTCTTCCTTCCATTTTTAGGAGAAAATAACAAAACCCAATAGATATATCTCATTGCATATTTTTACATTGCTAGTTGTAGGCCTTTAATCCTGTTTGTAATGCTTTCATTGATATCTTGGAAATTCCTGCCTAATGATTTCCATCCAGACTTAACTACTCATTGAATTCCCTTGAGGAGCAGGTTAAAAATTGATCCCCCAGTTTCATCCTGAAAGTAATTAGTTGGGGTTTCTGAGGATGGGACAGGAGAATCTTTCTGTTTGATGCTCTCTCTGGGTGATTCTTGGTGAGGTCAGCTTATCCCTGGACCAGACAATGATCTTTAGGGACTCCTGATAATCCACTTTTGGGGGATAACTCTTAGTTGTAGCCACTCTCATAATTTCCTGGTCCTAATTTCTTCCTTAGCAGATGACTGGGTTCTTTCTTTCACTTAGCTAAGACCATCCAGGAAATGTCCTTTATATTCTCTTTTATTTACCTGAGAAACATGTCCCCAGGTGGTTACCATCTTTATTTGAATTTCACAGGGAAGTGGGGCACTGGTTGGAAAATAAAATCTTTGCTTTTCAGTTAATCCAGTTTCATCTTTATGTCCTTCATACCATTATCTAACCTGTTTTGTTTTTCTTTTTAAATTGAATTTTTTTTACTTAGCCTTTGAACAACCCAGGTTTCTCCTATCTGGAAACTCAGTGATCAGTGTACAGATTTTCACATATTATCCCTGTTTTTAGCACCACGCCTCTTACTTGCCCTCTTCGTGCCTGCTGTGCCTGAGTCTGAAACCCCCATGGTTCACTTTCTCTGGAGAATAAACCTCAGATTTTTAGTGAGGGGTGAAGGTGAGGACTTGGGAGCTATGATGTGCTGGTAAATATTTAACAACAAGCTCTCTAAAAAAATCAAAACAAAACAAAACTCTGATTTGTAGTATTTGCCCATGCCTGTAGTGTAAATACTCCCACTTGTAGTTGATTTCAAGCTACCAATGAGGTCACTGCAGAGTTGGCTCTTCCAAGCCAGTAAAAGCCACATTTAGCCCAGTAGTGACTGAGAGTCTAAATACCCCTTTGTTTTAGCAACTGCTCTTTCTTATTTCATTTTCCAAAGTACCCAGTGTCTCCATTTCCCAAGTATTTTCAGGGGCAAATTGACTTGCTTCTTGTAGTCATTGGCTTGATTTTTCCTCTCTCTGCTAAAATGTTTTCTCCATCTACTTTCTATCTTCAAATGTTGGATTATAGTCACTTCTTCATTTCATTGAATTTGGAGTTTGTGTTTTTGTTTCCTATAATCTTTATGGTTTTAGAATTTTGAGAGAAGGGAATGAAAATGTCTTTACTTTTCCATCATGAAATTGAAAGTTCTAATAATTTTTCTATATATCAGCTAGAGTTGTAAAATGATACCCATTGTTAATAGTATTTTGAATAATGTCTGAGTCATTAAAATCTAATCATAGTGTAAGATGCTGAGAAGTAATTTTTTACTTTGCTTCATTGACCAATTTATTCAGTGCAGTTCTGTAGTTTACATATTCCAGATCAGGGAATGCTCAGAAATTATGGCAATTTATGGTGGGATTTTGATTTTAAAAGATGTGAAGGAATATGGGCTAGTTGAGAGAGATAGTCAAGTTTTGAGTTACGTACCTTGCATTTCACCCTCATAATTCCTCTATCAGATATTATAACCATAGGTATTATTGAGTTCTGAGGTAGATATCTTGTTGGTGAATTGGGGGTTGGGGCATATTTATTCAAATGTCAGATTAGTAATACAGAATGTTCCAATAAAATGTGTATAACTCTGGATTTTAATAGCCAAAACAGCTTTGCTCTTTTTATTTTTTGCTCAACAATAATTTTCAAGACAGGATAACATAGTAGATAAGATATAGAATCCTCAGTGCTTGCAACTCTGTTGATTGCTAGTCGTATGACCTTAAGCAAGTTTCTTCCTCTCTTGGTGTCTTCATATTCTCACCTGTACAATTAAGGTAGAATAGAAACTCCTCACAGGTTTATTTTGAGGATTGAGTTGATATGTTTAAGCACGTATAGTGTGTGAAGTATAAGTGCTCAATAAATAGTTTTTATTATTGTTACCGTTGTTGGCACTAGTGATAACCAAAGTGGTATTAGTTAACTGTCCACTTTACTTATTAAAATGGACATTACTACACATTAATATCATATTAAAGTCATACATAAACACATATTTTGTGGAAATGCATTATTTTATATGATCTATAGCTATGTTGTAGCTTTGTCATCCTTCTGATAATTTAACAGACATAGAGTGTCAACCATGTATAATTTTACTATTCTAAAGGCTAAAGTAAAGTTTTCCAAATGGACATATTATTTGGAAAAAAATACTAGAACTTTTCCTCAACCTTCACACAAAAATGAGCTCCAGGTACATTAAAGATTTAACCTCCCCATTTCCCCCGTGCCCCCCCGCCCCCCTCAAAGAGTCTTGGAATTACTGGTAGGAGATATGAGTCAATATTTTAATGTATTTGGAGTAGAGGAAGCTTTCTGTTTATTGACTTTAAAATCAGAAACCTTAAAGTAAAAGATTGGTAAACTTGACTAAGTAAAATTTTAACTTCTAACTTAGAAAAAGTGAAAGACAAACTGGTAAAAATAGTGACAACACATAGATAGACAGGAGTAAATTTAATTACCAATCAATTAGAAAATGGTAGACAATCTAAAAGAAAACTACAAGAACAGGTCAGTCACAGGAAAAGAAGTTACAAATGGTATGTAAAGATATGCAAAGGTCCTCACTAAAATTTAAAGAGTTTTTAAGCAAGTAAAAGGTATTTTTCATGTATTTCGAATGGTGGTGTGTGGGAAGATATATGTATGTGAAAGATAAATACCATTTTCAGAGAGTCTCCAGTCAAGGGAGAATATCCTTTGGAGGGTGTGATTATCTTGGCCTTTAACCAGAGTACCCAGCCTTCTTCTATCTCTACTTTGGAGACACCCTCTAGAGTACTCTTCCCCTGTAGTTTTGTTTCCTTGGAAAAATGCCTTGACAGATTACCTGAGCTTTAATGAGGACTTCCAGCTGTGCATTAGTCACAGGTGGCAATTACTTCATATTCAAAGAAGATAAACATATGCAACATTTATAAAGGCTCCCTCTGAAAGAACCTGAGTTGCCTGGTGTGTGGCCATTCCATTGGTCAATGGAACATTCATACTGTTTTCTGAGACTTTCTTTTGTAGGTTCCTGTGCACATCCTCCTCAGGGTCCTGTCTCTAGAGGAAAACAAAACAAAAACTACACTTTGAAATCTGCTGGGATAGGATATAGGTTGGTCCAGGAAAGCCTCTCCAAAGAGGTAGTATTTTGGTGGAGACCTGAATGATATCAAGGAAGCAATGATGTGAAGATGATTTGTGGTTGAGGGATGGAGGATGCAAATGAAGAAGAGCGTTGCAGGTAAAACACAGAAACGGGTTTGAAGAGTGCAAAGAGGCTAGTGAGGCTGCTGTGTAATGAAGAGAGGGGACAGTGGCAGCAGAAAAAATAAGAGAAAGAGGACAGAGGGCAGGTCATGGAGAACAGTGGTCCTGTGCTTTGAAAGCACACTTAAAAAACAAACAATGCTGGAGCCCACCTCTGAAGACTCTGATTTAATTAATGTGGGTGGCACTCAGGAACTTTTAAAAGCTCCTTGGGCCATTCTGATGAGCAGCCAAGGCTGTGAATGAAGGATACAGATCCTTGTAGCCCTGCCAAGTTAAGATTTTATTTAAGCATTATGGGAAGCCATTGAGCAGTAGAGGACATAATTGGATTCAGTTTCTATATCCTAGAATGGATTTGTGAGGGGTTAAGAGCGAATAAGGAGACCAGTTAGAAAACGTTACAATTGTCTAGGTTAAAAGTGATGTATTATAGAATTGTCCACCTGGAACCTACATAACTTTACTAACCAATGTCACGTCGATAAATTTAATTAAAACAAAAGTGATATTGACTTAGTTTAGGTGGTATTGGTGGTGAGAAAAAGGAGGCAGAATGGTGGATGGGATTTTGGAGGTAGAACAGAAAGGACTTCATGACAGATTGGATATGAGAGGTGAGAGAGGGAGTAGACTCAAATATGACTCCAGGGCCACCTTTCAAATGGAAGAAAAGTGACAGCATTAGCTAAGAATATTGGGGTAGAAACAGGTTTGGGAAAAAATTAAAAAAATTTATTTTGAACATGTTAACTCTACAATGTCTTTCAGGAACCGGTATGACCAGATTTCTACAGGCTTAAACTTGTGAGCTTAAGCTGGTGGACATATGGTAGGCACTTACTATATATTTACTTAATTAATTGGTGAATAAATGAATGAGTGAAGTCACTTTTATATTTTTTATTTTCATCTTAAAATTTTCTGTTTTTACTTTTTTAATTATAGTTGACATTGAATATTATTTTTATTAGTTTCAGGTGTATAACATAGTAGACATTTAGATAATTTACAAAGTGATCCTCTTGATAAGTCTAATACCCACCTTGCACCATATGAGTACATAGTTATTACAGTATTATTGTCTATATTCCCTATGTTGTACTTCACATCCCTATGAATATTTTGTAACTACCAAGTGTACTTCTTACTTCCTTTAATCTTTTCCACCCAGCTCTCAGCCCACTCCCATCTGGTAACCATCTCTGTATCTATTATTGTGTTTCTGTTTTGTTTGTTTTTTTCTTCTTCAGATTCTGCATATACATGAAATCATAGGGTATTTTTCTTTCTTAGTCTGACTTATTTCACTTAGCATAATACCCTCTAGGTCTAGGAGGTCCCTCTGTGTTGTTGCAAATGGTAAAACTTCATTTTTTCTTATGGCCAAGTACTCCAGCATGTATTACACCACATCTATTTTTTTCTTTTTAACCCAATTGTCTATTGTTGGGCACTTAGGTTGCTCCCATATCTTGGCTGCTACTAAGTAATGCTACAATGAACACAGGGGTGCATATGTATTTTTGAATTAGTGTTTTGGATTTCTTTGGATAAATATCCAGAATTGGAAATGCTGGGTCATAAGGTAGTTCTATTTTTAATTTTTTGAGGAAACTTTATACTGGAGTCACTTATATATCAAGCTCATTTATCATTGCGGTGGGCAATGTGGATTCAGATCACATTGTATAGAAGACATTAAATATTCAGTAGTTACATATTAATATGTTTTGATTAGAGTATCATAAAGTATTTAACCGGTCAAATGAATGCACTGAATTTAAAAGGACAGAGGGTTTTTTGGTGTAAGCTGTGTAGTGTTTCTTGTGTTATCCAGAACAAAGGATAGTAATTAGAATTTAAAACCTGTCCGGGTTTCTAGTTACATGCCTCTGCCTTTTTCTCATGAGCCAGTGTCATCTGTGACTTCGGCAGATTCAGACCGGATTTGGAACCTGACTGCACTAGTTTCTGTGTATACCAGAACCTGCCAGACCACTGTGGGGAGAGTGTTCTGGGGCAAGAGCTCCTTTAAGCTAGACTGGTGCAGTGTAGCTGATTTACCTGAGATTTAAAAGGTGGTCAGCATCTGCCTGGAAGTACCTATTCTGATGAACCAAAAGTCGGAATTTGATTCTAGGAAGAGGAGTCAATTTCATAACTAGAGAGGTTAGAGTAGCTACTGAGAACTAGTGTTCACAGACTGTATTCAGATACCCAGATTGATGAGTGAGCAGGCAGAGTTGTTCCCTAGTCCAGGCTGCCATATCCTTAGATTATGGAGTGGAGAGCCACACAAGCTCATTTCTCCTTATTAACTCTATTAAGGAACCAATGATTCCACTTCAATCTTGTGTAATGGGAGTTAGAAGTTAAGTCCATGATCTTAACAGCTGTCACCCAAGTTCTTCTAAAGAAAATGAAACCATTTGCAACAATACCTTGGGAATCTACTGAGGGACACAAAATAAAACTGGAGAACATGTTGGAGGCTAGAGCCAAGGTAGCAGAGTGGTTAAATTGACACTGTGCCATAAGAAGGGGAATTTGTTATGTTCTTTCCAAGGAGGTAAACAGAAAGGATGGAGGAGAAAGGAGCTTGCAGATGCAGCAAAGCTGGATTGAAGGGACCCGGGGAAATAACCCAATGATAGGATGGCCAAAGATAACTTAAGAAGGGTGATGGTCAGTGTTCAATTTGAAATAGTTTACTCTGCTGTCTTGTAAACTCCTTTTATACCTCCCTTTAAATAATTGAAAATGTCTCATATTAATGAATTCTTTATGTGAGTTGGGTAATGGGTAGAGAAATCAAGTAAGCTAGTGCTTCTGATGGTGGACTCTAATGATGGGGAAACAGAGGACTGTGGAAGTAGAAGTTGAGCTGACTTTGAGAATTCACTGTCTGCTTCTCCGACTGGTGCAGTCTCCTTTGCCTGATCTCTCTTTGCCTTGGATCTAGTTCTCCCTCCGTTGCTCCTTCCATTATGGACTTATGGGAGCTCAGTGCTTCAGTTACACATCTGGGGGCCTGTCGAGCCCCTGAACCCAGGAGACCACTGATCACTCTGGAAGGGCAGTAAGATATGACTAATATTCTGAGATATTGTTTTCTGAGTGTGAGTATGGAGGGGGTATTTGTTTTTCATAGATTATATATTGCATGATCACATGGATTTAAACAGTTAAGGGTTTATGGCATATCAAGTAATACTGAAAGGTTATTTCACTCAAGAAAGGAAGAAGGCAATAAAAGATTTATTATTAGCCGTGTTTTAAACCCCAGAACCAGTACCTTGAACATATTAATACTTTTTATACTACAGATATCAAAGTCAGCATATACATTTTTTGAGGAAATAATTATAAATGTTAATATAAGATAATTAAAAATTATTTTAATATTTTTTTCTGAGTCTATTTAGCAAATAGACTATCACTACTTAAGAATTTGTTAAATATAAGTAGGCAGAATAGCAGGATAGGAATGTCGTTTATATGTGGACACTGACCTTTTCACTTCACTCTAATAGTTACTTAATATTCTCCTGTAATGAAATTGTTTCCAGTAATAAAATTGCATTGCAAAAACTTTTTAGTTTATTTGAAGCCAAAATAAGACAGCTAGAATAACAAGAATATAATTCTTGCCTGAGGCCTGCTCTAGACAACAGAAGCATGGTTGTGAAATCATTGTAAATGTATTCTCTCCTGCAGAAGTTGCTTCGTAGGAGGTTCATTGTGTTCCAGCTAAGAGACTAGAGGTGGGAATAGGAATAGAAATGGGCTGAGAAGATAAGGGATAAAATAGTTTACCTGACTTGAATGGCAATAAAGTTTATGGTCTGTGGTTAAGTTCTGTGAAGGTTTACTTACAAAATGAAAAATATACATGTGTTTTTGTACCACGCTGATTGTAGAAATAAGAATTGTTTAAAATACCTGTAATGTTCTGCCTTTGTTGGCTAATCAACCCTACCCCCAGCCCTTCTTCTGGGAACAGTGTCCCCTTTCCTTTGGGAATGGCTCAGGCTTCCAGTGGTTACTGCCTCCTTTCTTATATGACGCTGTCCCTTCCCTACTCTCAACCTTTCTCGTACCGGGCCCACAGTGAACTGGCTAGGAGTGGATGTTTGGTTCAAGCTGGTCCTTTTCCTGAAATTTTTAAGTGAATTGTGAGAGTCAGTTCCTTTTGGCTGGAGAGCTTGTAAGACGTGAAACCCAGAAGCTTCTGATAGCTAGGGTTGCTGCCCAGAGAAGGAAACCCCTTGAGAAGGTCAGACCATAGAGAAAGCGTACTTTCTGCAGTTTGAATGTTCAATCCCTTAATAACAGGATACTTTAGTACGCTTCCTATATATTTTCATTTTGCTTAAGTCAGTCACTTACCAAAAAGATTTCTGATGAACACTTAGGCACTGTGCATAGAAAAGGCGTTTTATTAAAGGCTAGAAGGCTGTTGATATCAAAGTAATTCTGAGGTTTATAACACTCTAAACTGGTTAGTTGTTGGACATGACTGAGGAACATGGACTTGTGTCTGTAGACATCATATTGATTGATGAAGTGATTGTCTTCTGATAAATATTTAATGGTCCAAAAATCCAGTCAAGGGGCCTAAAGACTAATCAGTTTTTTCTAGTGAGTCGGAATACTAAATGACACATATAGACTGAATGTAGGCTGCTTGTCTGACATTTTGATCAGAGTCTAATTCCTTGGGGTTATTATGGATTATTAGGTGTTACATTATGGTGATTGAAAACCTATGGGTCTCTAAATAACTTATTATGGTTATGATTCTTATAGGTATACCACAGATAATTCATACCTGAAACTTCTAAAGGGACCAGAATCATGTTATTTCTTATTTACTAATATATCAATAATCAACATCTCATCATTAATTCCAGTTATTTATTTATTTATTTATTTATTTATTTATAAGATTTATTCCATTCGAGGGGAAGCCGGGATGGCTCAGTGGGTTAAGCACTCACTTTGCAGCCCTGGGGACTGAGGATTGAATCCCGGCCCCAGCCTGTGCTGACCCATATGCTGAACTGGGAAACGCCCCCAGTTTAGTTCTCATCAGGGCGAGACCCCGGCCCAGTTCTTGCCCTGTGCAGCCCCGTGCCCATCTGTGGAATGAAACTATGTGGAAAAACAGATGATGTGTCCTGTTCTGGGCCCTCCCCCTTCTCCCCCTTCTCTCTGTCTCTGTCTCTGTATCTCTCACTCTGTCAAAAACAATAAAAATAAATCTTAAAAAAAAAGATTTATTCCACTTGACAGGGTGTGTGTGTGTGTGTATGTGTGTATGTATGAGAGAGAGAGAGAGAGAGAGAGAGAGAGAGAGAGAGAAAGAGAGAGAAAGAAGGGCCCAGAGCAGTCTCCATAGTTGTACATCGCTAGTTGTGACATAGTTTCATACCACATAAGTGGATGTGGGGCCATGTGGGGTGAGCACTGCACTGGGGATCTCCTGCATGGGAGGAAAGAACCTTCACCCCCATGCTGGCGGTTACCAGTTGTGTGCTACAGCATATGGGTTTGCACAGGCTGGGGCCTGGATTTGATCCTCAGGCCTTGTGGTTGCAAGCCAAGCGCTCATCCTATTGAGCTATCCTGGCATCCCCATTAATACCATTTAGAGGCATGTGGATTGATTAATCGAGTAATGTAGTATTGATATTTTCCTACTAAATTGAATTAGATCTATAAGGATGAAAACCTTGTTAAAGTGTTTTTAATAATGCTTTGTGTATTCTAGAGTATTTTTTTTTAATATTATTATATTTTATTGTTAAATTTAATGGGGTGACATTGGTTGGTAACAATCAGACAGTTTCC
>PVKE010050151.1:0-11036 GCA_004027555.1 Craseonycteris thonglongyai | reverse complement strand
CTTCTTTTCCATGACCCTGACCCTTCTGGCCCTTGCTGTTATCAGTGCCCTCTTTTCCATTTTCTCTTTCTTCACCTTCATCATCCCCAGAACCCTTGTCTTCATCATCACCTGCTCCATCCCCACTAGGATTCCCATCAGAACGATCCAGGCCAGCATCTTCTCCATTGTCAGCTCTACTTCCCCTCGGTGTTACTCCTGCCTCCCCATGACCTTTTCTCTCACCTTCTTTCTGAGGAGTTATTGCACTTGTGTCACCCTCATTTCTGCAGGAATTTCCATTTATTCCATCCTCATGGCCTGTACTGTTATTGCTTCCAGCTACTTGATGTTCATCTTCTTTGGCAACAGTGGCATTCTCACTGTGGCTGGCATCTCCAACATCCTCAAATTTTGAATTACTATCAGTAGTTCCATTAGTATTGCTCTCATTTGTTGCTCCAGGATTGTCAACAATGCTTACATGTCCCGTGACGCCATTGGCTGTGCTGTTATCTTCTTTTCCATGTATCTCATCATGACCATATGTTTCTGATTTTCCTGTGCCCCCGTTCTGATCCTCACAATTCCCCTCTACATTTACTAACATGGAACGTGTAGAAAAACTTTTCCCTTCCACTTCTGCCCACTCAGAGCCATTTCTCTCTACTTTGTAACCATCTGTGGTGTACTGTTGCCTTCCTATTTCATTTTCAGGCGTGGGGACACCATATTCTTTATTGGTATCATTAGAATTTAACTCATCCTGAAAATAAATAAATAAATAAATAAATAAATAGGTTGTGGATATCGTCTTAAAGCAATGCAAACCACAAAAGAGGAGTGTCAATTTTTGGAAGTAATCTATAAACATGTTACACATACATAGTATATCTCATACCTGTATTGGCACTTTTAATTTTTCTAGAAGATTTAAATTCACAGATTTGTCAACAGTATATCCCTCCAATGGCTTAATTTGAGGAACCTATGAAAGTGAAAATATTAGAAATTGAATACATTCTTATTTTGCGCGCACACACACACACACACACACACACACACACATTTTTCCCTTAATGAAGTAAAAATATATAACACAAAGGCCAAAGTATGATTTAATTAGGTAGGAAAGGGAGTTTCTACAGGGCTTATGTGGAGCTTAATCTGGGCATGCGGATATATTCTACAGTGATGTTATCAATTTTATTGAAGAATTAGCCAGACCTTTTATGTCATCTATTGAAGGTGAATAATCCTTAAAATGAGGAGATAGACCTTTGGTGTTTCTGTATAATAAGCCTCTTGCAATAACACAAAGCCCACCATTAAGTATAATGCTGCCCAAAACCCTTAAGAGAATGGTTGGTGTGACCAGAGCCAGTGCAGAAGCAAAATCAAGTATTGGCTACTTCTGTGCTCTTCAGGAACACATTTGAAATAGCTGAGAAAGTTCTCAATTACATGAGTACCAAAGTGTTTGGTATTATGAAAACATATCAAAATGTTAGCCATTTGAACTAGCTAAGAAAATTACAAATGGTTCAACTTTTCTTGTTGGTATTTACCTGTATATTATGAATTTCCACTGTGAACATATGAAAAATAACTCTCTGAGTAAAACATTATTTTTTTCTTATGTTGAAAGAAAACATTTTTTTCTTTTTTTCTTTTTTAATTTTTCTTTCTTGAACACTTCCTAAACAATACAGGCTTCACTGATACTAGAATAAAATGCATAGTGTATGACCAAAAATGAATAGTCTCCATGACTTCTGGGCATTGGATGTAAGTAAATCTGATTGAATTTTTTAAATAATAATTCTTCTGACAAGTATAAGCTTTGATTGGAGGAATGGGAGCATAAACTTGGAATCATGTTTAGTTTTGTTGAGACCCCAGAGATATCTTGTGAAATCTTTTATGCAAATCTGAATGTTTAGACTCAGCTTATTTGCAGTCTTGAGCAAATATTTTTTTTCTTTTTTAAATTATTGACATTTTTCCATTACAGTTGACATTCGATATGATTTTATATGAGCTTCAGACATATAGCATAGTGGTTAGATATATATTTTCTAATATTAGGTGACACAAGTTAGCAAAGTAAGGTTTTCTGAGGAAGGCATACTTACTGGAATGGCCCATGCTGCTGTCCAAATGCAAAAATATATAATTATCTTCATTTTCTTTAGGAATTTTAATTAATGGCTGTTTAAAAATAAGAGAGCAGCACATTACTTATAAAGCAAAAGCTAATAAGCACGGTAATGTATGATTTTGGTCTATGAGCATTTGCCTGTTTCCCAGGGAAGGGCAAAAGGCAAATGCTCCAACATGAGAAGGTGGCTGTCAAGATTCAGTGTTCCAGAACACACCCAGGCGACCACAGAGACATGCAGGGCTTCATTGGGGTCAGCACCAGTGTAGCTACCTAGACATTGTCTGCCTCTGCCTGTAAAGGGGAACCACCATGTCAACAAAAAGGCATAACTATAATTTTGTCCTTCTGGATGCTAATAATTTCTCTTCTGAAAATTTTAACCAAGTAGTCACTAATTGTGCTAAAATTGTGTTTAAAAAGTGAAGCACTTCTCATCCCCACCCCAAACCCATATACTGGGCTGTGCTAGATTGTAAGGGAAAGACATGAGGGAGCCGAGGCGAGGCGAAAGGACGTGGGTTTCGGATTTGGAGACCTGGGCTCAAATTCGACCTTGGCTACTTGATGTGTGAGCTTGAGAAACTTGAGTCACGTTAGGAAGGCTTTGTTTCCTTCATTGGGGATAATCATGCCTGCACTTTAGGATTACCCCAATTATCTTAGCAGAAAAACGTCCTCTGAAAAGCTTTCTCTGACTCCACTTCAGAGGAGTTCAGTGCCTCTCTCTCTTTGACAGCCAGCAGCTTCTGCTCACCTCACTGGTAGCACATTGCCTGTGTCAAAATAGCCTCGTTACTTGTATGTCCCTCTGCCCTACTGAGAGCTCCTGAGACCTGGGAGAGTGCCTTGGAGAGCACTGTACTCGGATGCATAGCACAGAAAAAGACATTTTATGAATGTTGTTAATGAATAAATGCTTATTAGTATAAGCAATACCTAGCACTGTCTCGGGTATTTAGCAATCTCTTCATAAATGATAGCAATTATTACATGGAACTTCGAAAAACATGATCCCTTATTCCTGTTAGAATTCCCATTCAGAAATGGTCTAATATATATTTTTGGTACATTGGAATAGACATTGTATAGCACACATAAATAAAAATTCTAAATTTATATTTACTATAAATTGAATTTTGTGATGTAATGATACTATTACATTACAAAAAAGGGAAGCGTTTTACTCCTATTTCATGAACTCTCATTGGATTTATAGATTATAATGGTGCATGTGATTAAATAGCCTTTATTGAATTTAATGTTGATAGTGGAAACATAATAAAACCTCAGTGACTATTAACTGTCATAGAACTATTAGCATTTCTTCACAGGAGAAAGGATAGTTCCAGAGCTACCGGTACTGAGAGGGGAAAAGGGCTTACTCTTGTAGCTGCTCAACAGAAAGCCAAGACGTCCTACCAAAATTGTATAGATTAAAAGCGAGGCAGAAGTGACCTCGGGACAAGTGCAATGCAGAGCTCTGCACATAGATGCTAAAGAGCAGATGTTCTGTAAGCACGGGTTATATTGTACTTTGCAGTCCCTAATTATCCCATAGACTCTGCAGAGGGCCAGTGGACACTGTGATTTGGAGGAGCCGTGGTGTCCTAGAAAGGTGCCTCTAGTGAAACCACAATCCAGAAATCGGACCACATGAGCTCCCTTTCAGATCCACTCCAGAACAATTGTACGTTGCATAATGATGCTTGCCACTGTGTCCACAGCTTGATGAATGACTTGAAAGACTACTAAATACATGACCTCCATTTTGTCAGTTGGCAAGCAGAGGCTGAGTAATTGTGTAAAACTCCTTTCAGATTATTTCACGTATTGTCATAAATGAAATGAGATTTAGCAATTACCTAGTCAATTTGGACAATAATAAAACAGTGAAAAACAAAGCCTGATTAAAGCCTTGTTTAAAAGCCCAAGCTGGGTTTTTTAAATCTGAGTTATTTAATGTTGTTTTCATCAAAACTAACCAAAGCAAATAGATAAATATCAAATTTTCACCTCAGTTTACCAATTCTTTAGTTGCATCTTTCTTTTTCCAAACCTATCATGTTTTAAAATGGAAAAGGAGTGGAACAGAAGTCAGAGTCTCTAGCTATTCTAAGTGGAAGTGTTTTGATATAGCTTTCAAAATCCTAATGTCAGAGGCAAAAAAATTAATTTTTTCAATCAAAGTTTGATTTTTCAGGAATCAAGAAATTGAATGTAAACTGGGGTTTATTCATTCATTCATGAGTCCTGGAAACACACATGAGCCCTACCCTCATGAAACTTATCACTGACTGGATTAGCCAGATTTTGAAATAAATGTAATATCATGTGTTAAATCAAATTCTAAAATTCATATATATTTCCTAATAGAGTCAGTGTTTGAATGTTGTTATTGGTACTATTTAAAAGAAGAGATTGGGGAAAGCCGGGACGGCTCAGCGGGTTGAGCGCTCGCTTTGAGGCCCCGAGGACTGAGGATTGAATCCCGGCTCCAGCCCAGGCAGGACCCACGTGCTGAACTGGGGAGTTCCCACAGTTCGATTCTCTAGCTGTCTCTGTCTCTGTCTCTCTCTCTATCTGTCAAAAGTAAAATAAAAATAAATATGTACTGAAGATAAAATAATTACTCTCTATAAATATAAAAAGATATATAAAAAAAAAGAAGAGATTGTTTCTTTTCTTTTTCATCTTACGTTGTAATGGTAAGGCTAAAAAGATGGCTTTAACTAGATTCAAGGCTCTTAAAAAATGGTTTTTCTGAATAAAAATAACACTAATGGAACTTTAGTGAATTATACATTAACGAATCTAATCACTCATTCTGTTGCTAACATTTTAGATTTAAAATATTTGCTTCATCATACATATTGTTTCTATTAGCAACCGATATTTTGATATACTATGGAAAAAGAAAACCCTATTCTTCAGTGATGCAATATTTTGCTAGATGGAATTAGCATCTTTTACCACATACCTTTCCATTATCTTTTAATACAAACTGTTGATTTGACCAGTCAAAAGGGAAGGAAAATTATCTAATCATACAAGTTTATTTACTTCTTAAAATTCAGTGCTCTTCTTTTCCGAAATTCAAAGTTTTTTCTAAAGGCATCTGTTGGTTCTGAGTAAAGAGGATGTTTCATCTTACCTTAAAAGCCTTCAAAAGGACTTTGAAAATCCAAGATGTCCTATTCTTTTCTTTGAAGACAGAGTGACACACCGTCCTGGACTTTTGCATGACAATTTTGTACCTGCCGAAATTTAAATTCAGTTTGACCATTTTGTGAACCAATCACTGTTTAGGATCCCTGATATAGGGTTATGAAGTGTCATCGTGTCTGTGAAGCACATAATAACTTCCCCCACTTCCTTCACTTGCTGATATGTATGTGCTCACTGAACCATTTGGTTCCAAAAGGACCAGACTTACTTTCACTTAATTAAATAGCTCTTGGGAGGCTGTTTTGCATCTTAAATATAGAGAATCAGTGTAACATATCTGTAAAGAGCCACTTAAACTCTGTCACCCTGACATTTCTTGTCTTACTAAGGTTGGCAATCTAAGAAAACTCTAGGTTTCTTTAGTAAATGTGACTGCCTATTTAAGACCCCTATCATTCCTGAGGTAGGCATTAAAGTTTCTCTGCTGTAATTCAAGAAACTGTCCACATACAACAGCCTTGACATTGCCTGGAGGTGTCTTTAACAATCTATAAATAGTAACTCCACTGAATCTCTCTGACCTAAACACTGATATGAAGTTTTTTTAAAAAGTATCAATTTAGTATTCAAACTAAATTAAAAAAATAGATATTCAAAATACCAAAAACTTATGATAAGGTAGGGAGACACACAGAAGTGTATACAGACAAAAGATTTAGTTCTCCATTATCAGTTATCTGCCAACTGTGGAGGACAAAATAGAAAATTAGACTAAACTTATAGGAGAAAGTTTTGGTACCTGAACTAACCATTCTCTTTTAACTCCAAATAGATCCTGTAATGCAGATAATCTCTAAACCATTTTTTCCAATTTGTGAGTTAAAAAACTTGGCAGTCTAATCATTTCTCAGCCTTTTGGCTAAGATCAAGTGTAAAACTTGGCAGTCTATGTCTCTTCATAAACTCGTTCAGAATATTCAGGAATAGTTCAATCTTTTTGTATGTTATAATAGCAAAGAATGTGAACTATGTAAGACTATGAGCACACTACCATCCAACAATGGTAAGTACAATTTATATTACAGGAGTTTTACATGGAAAGAGGTAAGGTCGAAAGGAAGTGAAGGCAATGGAAGGAGGATTTGTCTTGAAGCTGTATTTTCATATCAAGCACCTCTTTTTTACTTAAACAGTATGTTTATATGGGTGGCTTAAAAGACCTAAGTAAGTTGCAAGAAGTTCTAAGTCACTCCTGGGAGTAACACAACACCCTTACTCACCCACAAATACCAGTGGAGGTTGGTGAATTGAACCTGCCTTCCTTTCCTTTAATTTGAATGAGCATGAGTTAGTCACAGATGTTGATAGAACCTATAGATGGTAAATCAGTATAGATAAGAGATAAAGAGAAATGTCAGCCAACTTGATCTAATTGACATTTATTGAACACTTAATCCAACTACAGCAGAATAAATTATGTTTCCAAAATACATGGAACTATTTACCAAGATAGACCAAATTCTAGGCTCCAAAACAAATCTCAGTAAATTTAAAAGGATGTGAGTCATACAACGTATGTTTACTGACCACAATAGAATTAAATTAAAAATCAATACAGAAAGATCTCTAAGAAACCTAAATATTTAGAAACTACAAGATATGAGTTTAAAATATGGTGACAGTGAATACTTTTGCCAAAGGCTATCCAATGGAAAGGCAGGGATCTTCAATACAAGAAGTAGCATGTTGAACCTCAGTAACAGTGTGTGACAAGTTTAAACTTGTTCAGTGCAGTCAGTCGTCAGTTGTGAACTACAGTTGAGAGTGTTTTAAAGTGTTCCGTAAATCATTGATCATGAGCTATGCATTAACATAAATTTCTGTCAAATAAAATCATTATGGTGTTTTTTCATCAATTTTTATTCAAGTAATTTCACACTGTGCAACTTCTGGCTCTTCCCCAAAGTCAAAATGACCATAAAAGGTAAAGGTTTTGAATTGATTCAGGATGTTGAGCGGTCATGACAGTGCAACTAAAGACACTCACTACCGAGGACTTCCAGAATGGCTTCAGAAAGTGGCAAGAATGATGGAATACAGGTGTTTGAAAAAGAAAGAGCATTTTGAGGGTGATTAATGGCAACGTGTCTTTTACTGTAATACTTTTTTTTTAATTTAAACATTCACAGTACTTTTGGATCAACCTCATAAATAGCACACTTCTAGAGGTGAGTAAAAGAAGAAACCAAAGGAAAATTCAAAATGTATTCAATGAAATAAATATTAAAACACAACAATTTATCAAAATTTTCAGGATGTCACTAAAGCAGTTTTTAGGAGAAAATATATAGCACTAAATGCCTGTATTAGAAAACAAAACAGTCTCAAAACAATGACTTCACCTTCCACCTTAAGAAATTACAAAAATAAGAAAATACTAAATTTAGATTAAGTTTTTAAAAAGGGAAATAAATAGGAAGGATCAGAACTGAAATCAATATAATTATTTAAAAAGTAGAAAAAATTCAAAAAACCCTAAAGCTGGTTTTTTGAGAAGGTTAATAAAATTTATAAGAATCTAGCCAGGCTATTTAGATAAATACGAGAAAAGACATAATTATTAATATGAGGAATGAGAGATGAAATACTATAGATTCTATAGTGAAAAGAGAACACTGTGAATAACTTTATGACAATAAATTCAACAATGCACATGAAATGCTTACAACCACCAAAGCTCACTTAAGAAGAAATAAATAACTTGAATAGCCTTATGTTTATCAAAGAAGTTAAATTAGTAGTTAAAAACTTTCCCAGAATAGCCTCTTTTCACTTCTTACTCTCTGTCCCTTTTAATCTAAGCTGGAAGTATTTCTACTGGTAAAAATTTTCAGGTGATCCGTGGATTTCACTCATTTAGGCAAAAGACATAGCCGCAGAACTTTTGACATAATCCTTTCTGTACCTTTGGCTTTTGTTGAGATGGCTGAAGAACAATGCCCTAAAACTACTTAGAGTCCTCTGTTTTGAGTGAAAAGGTGTGAGGAACACTTTTAATCTCTTGTGAAAGAATATTATGATCTTTTGTTAACTTTCTGAGCTTTTAACAAAGGGTTACAGAGTCACTCCCTTGGGACTTTTATCTAAAGCAGGGGTGTCCAACCATTTGGCTTCTTTGGGCCACATTGGAAGAATTGTCTTGGGCCACACATAAAATATACTAATGCTAACAATAGCTGATAAGCTAAAAAAGAAAATCACCAAAAAAAAAATTTCATAATGTTTTAAGAATGTTTATGAATTTGTGTTGGGCCGTATTCAAAGTCATCCTGGGCCTTATGCAGCCCACAGGCCACAGGCTGAACAAGCTTAATTTAAATCACGCTCTCTTGACAGTGAATCTTTTCATTTTAGTGTCTTTTGTCATTTGAAGGGGGCAGAGAATTTTCAATATTATCAGATTCTGGTTTTGTTTTAACAGTTCTTCTCTCAATGTATCTCTCTCATCTCGCATTTTACTATAAATAGCAAGAAGAAGACAGGCAGCATCCTCAACACTTGCTTAGAAATCTCCTTGGCTATATATCAAAGTTCATTACATAAAGGTTGTCCTTTCACATAACTGAAGGACACAATCTGGTTAAGCTTTGTGCTAAGCTTTTTGCCATGATGGTCATAAGATTCCTCATTCCTCCAGATTCAGGTAATGCCTTGCTCATTCTCTTCTGAGTCCTCACCAAGAACATCTCTAACATCTAAATTTCTGCTAACAATCTTAGATCAGTGACTTTGTGGGGTGATGAAGAAAGGATGGAAGAAAAGGATTATTAAGGGTCATGAGGAAATTTTTATGGATACTCTTTGTTGTCTTAATTGTGATGATTTCATAGGGGTGTGTATGTTGTGTGCGTACATATATATTAAAATTTATCAATTTTACACTTTAAATATGTACAGTTTATTATGTGTCAATTACACTCCAGTAAAGCTGTTAGCAAAACAAGTAATTAACCCATTTCAAATACTGTAAATTGAGAGGTTAATACTACGGCTTATATAAAGTTTCCTCAAAAGGAAACATAAATTCCAATTTATTGTGGAAATCGAACAATTAACTAATATTTAAGATCTGGACTCAGATATCTTCAAAATTTCATCAATTTAGTAACTAAACAAGTTATCTAAAAACCCTTAATTAGGAGTGTTATTCTGTCCCTAAGGAAAGAGTTTGCAATGAAACTCTTAACCTAGTGGCTACTCTATTACCATGACTTTGAACTGTCTCCCTTCCTGTTTTGTTAAATTTGGAAAAATAGTAGCTGAGCCAAGTGTCAAAACTAAGGCAAGAATAGCAATAGCAATATAGACACAAAGAGAATGTTCCAGCTCAAATTATTTTATGTTGACTCAGACAGGTTCACAAACCATTAGAAGGCACTTGAGTAGTAGTTTTCTGTGTGTGCATATGCACAACATTTTAGCTGAGCGTCATTGATTGGTGAAAGTTTAAAGGGCAAAAACCTTCAATTCAATTTCCTAAAACTGAATTAATGCCAGTGCAATTGGGAAAACAGATACTATATTAATTTTTTTAAAACAACCATAGGTTTTTTAAGTGGTAATTATTTCTTCTAGATTTTTTATTCCATTTCTTCCAAGTCTACAGTTAGTGTAATGTCCTCTGATACATCTTCATTAAAAAAGACACTGTAACTAAATTTCAAGAAGCAGACATGTGTGTGGGCCAGTCTTAGTTTCTAGTTTTATATTATGGCTGAGAACACAATTACTAGACCACATAATCTTTTCTTCTTGTGAAAAAAAGAAAGAAAGAAAAAAATAATAATTCAATTTTTCTCCTTTTATGTACATATATTTTTTTCCAAACATGTGTCTGTGATATTGAGAGCTAGTAGAGTAATAATTAAGATCAGAGGCTTTGAAATCAGATATATCTGGATCAAACCCCCACCTGTCACTTACTGCATGACCTTGGAAAAGTAACCTAATCTCTCTAAGATTCAGTTTTCTCATTTGTAAAATTATGTTATAATAATAGCTAATTCTTACTGAACATTTATAACAGGACATAACATATACACAACAATCTCAGTCCATTATCTCAAAACAATCACACATGGTAATACTGCTTTATCTCCATCATGGGACTGAAGAATGTAGGTCATAAAGTAGCACAACCAAAAAATGACAGAACCCAAATTTTAACCCCTGACTCAGCCACTGCACTAAATTAAGTGCCTTCTTAATAACAACACTGTGAAGGTAATAAGTATGTGGAAAACCACGCAGTGCCCAGCACACACACATAACTTCTAACAAGGGGAGCTGCTGTGACTTTCATGGTTCCTCACTGAATCCTAGTCCTCCACTTGTCATACTCAAAATTTCCTAGGATTATTGAAAAAGAGATGCCTTTTAAATAAGACCCCAAAACTCTGGCAGTTATTTTATTCAATATAATAAGTAAATTACTAATCTTCAGTGAAAACAAAAGTATAACAATGGCTCTCACTCTTTCTTGCCTACTGAGTGCTAAGACTCCTAACAAGTTCTCGTGCTGCCAGTCTCTGGGCCCTGCTCCCAAATCCCTCAGACAGATGAAAGAGTGATTTTTCTAAAATGCAGATCTAATCATGTCACTACGTAGATTCAAACTTTTCAGTGGCTCTTTAATCTAGCTTGGAACTTCTCAAACTATCCATCCTCA